>JACDNR010000645.1:0-28182 GCA_013421045.1 Propylea japonica
CCCCCGTACTTGCCCCCAAAGTTAGAAAAATACAGACATCGACTAAAAGGGCCGTTGCTGGGGATTTTTTGATGTCGATCGTTATTTAGATCTCGTAGAACACGATGTATATAGTGGAATAATTTGTGAGCCTCAAAACCCCCCCCGTACTTGCCCCCCAAAGTTAGAAAAATACAGACATCGACTAAACGACCGTTGCTGGGGTTTTTTGATGTCGATCGTTTATTTAGATCTCGTAGAACACGATGTATATAGTGGAATAATTTGTGCCCTCAAACTCCCCCCGTACTTGCCCCCCAAAGTTAGAAAAATACAGACATCGACTAAACGACCGTTGCTGGGGGTTTTTTGATGTCGATCGTTTATTTAGATCTCGTAGAACACGATGTATATAGTGGAATAATTTGTGACCCTCAAACTCCCCCCGTACTTGCCCCCCAAAGTTAGAAAAATACAGACATCGACTAAAACGACCGTTGCTGGGGATTTTTTGATGTCGATCGTTTATTTAGATCTCGTAGAACACGATGTATATAGTGAATAATTTGTGACCCTCAAAGTCCCCCTACTTGCCCCCCAAAGTTAGAAAAATACAGACATCGACTAAAACGACCGTTGCTGGGGGTTTTTTGATGTCGATCGTTTATTTAGATCTCGTAGAACACGATGTATATAGTGGAATAATTTGTGACCCTCAAACTCCCCCCGTACTTGCCCCCCAAAGTTAGAAAAATACAGACATCGACTAAAACGACCGTTGCTGGGGATTTTTTGATGTCGATCGTTTATTTAGATCTCGTAGAACACGATGTATATAGTGGAATAATTTGTGACCCTCAAACTCCCCCCTACTTGCCCCCAAAGTTAGAAAAATACAGACATCGACTAAAACGACCGTTGCTGGGGATTTTTTGATGTCTATCGTTTATTTAGATCTCGTAGAACACGATGTATATAGTGAAATAATTTGTGACCCTCGAAGTCCCCCCGTACTTGCCCCCCAAAGTTAGAAAATACAGACATCGACTAAAACGACCGTTGCTGGGGGTTTTTTGATGTCGATCGTTTATTTAGATCTCGTAGAACACGATGTATATAGTGGAATAATTTGTGACCCTCAAAGTCCCCCCGTACTTGCCCCCCAAAGTTAGAAAAATACAGACATCGACTAAAACGACCGTTGCTGGGGATTTTTTGATGTCGATCGTTTATTTAGATCTCGTAGAACACGATGTATAGTCGAATAATTTGTGACCCTCAAAGTCCCCCCGTACTTGCCCCCCAAAGTTAGAAAAATACAGACATCGACTCAAACGACCGTTGCTGGGGGTTTTTGATGTCGATCGTTTATTTAGATCTCGTAGAACACGATGTGCATAGTGGAGTAATTTGTTTCCCTCGAAATCCCCCATACTTATTTCCCAAAATTCGATAAATAGACATATCGAGACAAACTCCGAAAGTGATCAACTGATTACATCCACATTAAGATATGTGGATGTCTCAAATATACTCTGATTAATTACATATTTTTTCCTTCAGAATTTCCTGAAGTGAGATTCACATGAAAATTCGCAGGAATTTCGGCGCGTCGTCATTCTTCTTTGAAAGACCAAACAACCAAACAATCAATTGACAGACATGTGGTTTCTGACATATCGGAAAAATAATGAAAAATTTCAAATGTGATTAACCCTACAACCACTTGACCGATGGGATCCAGCATAGCAGCTTTTTCAGCGTGTGTGGGCCGCTTTACACGCTACGGGCCATTATATCCAAAATTTGTTTATACAATGTGATTCCGAAAAGTGCCGCGCCACCGCCCTATCATAAATACCATATGTTTCGAACTACAAAGAAGCGCTCCGAACGACATTTAATGATTAAACGCATCTCGAAAGCAGACCCATACTTGGTGTACTTGTGGTACTACAAGGTAGCGCATGTCAAAATAAAATAATATTATTTTGTGTTGAAGAGCTTAGAAATTGACTAATCAAGTATCAATTGCATTAACTAAACTCCTACATACGAGTAATAACTTCAAAGTATTAAAGTGAAATATTAGTTAAACTGGCAGTCGCTACTTCACATGAGGTTTGAATAATTGTGTGAGTACCATTGTTGAAGGAACCCGAAGGGTAGAAGAATTGTACGAATGTATGACTGATTCACGTTGTTCTGAGTACAACTAGTAATGGAGAAAAGCTGTTAAGCTGTTGAAGTGAGTAAATAATTTTTGAAAAATAATAATTTATCAGTGCTGTCGTCGAGATGAAATACTCTCAACCAAACGATAGTTTTAGTAGCAATGAGCCTTTTTATTTTTTAGAATTGTTGAATGGAAGAGGTCTTATGAACGATTAACCATATTAACGAGTAATCCGAATTCAGTTTAGTTTGTTACCACAGATTAGGCTTTTCCAATTTTGGAGTACTTTTAATATCAAATAAGCCTAAAATATTTCATTTCTCAACACGTGGCATATCTAAATATCGATAAATTTTCAGTTCAAGTTTGAAGATCGTGACAAACCTACTCCATTTACAGTTCTCACAATTCAGAATACTATATCATTTTGTAATTTTCAACAGAAATTAATGTTTGGACGAATCATTTCTTCTGGATCTCTATGGCTGGATATCGATATTTTTATCATACCGAATATTCTTCCAATTTTATGTAAGCTTTATCATTCCTATTTTGGGTAATTTCGTATTAAACAGTGGTTGTAAATCATTTGGAGGTACCTTATTATACTTATATTTACTTAAATAAATTTCGATATGAATTCCGATAGGAAGCCTGGTAGACCTTCTAGGGTTGATGAGAAGACTCTTGGCCTGTTTTTCAGACAAAATTGTTCGCAGTTTTTTCACAAATATTTGATGAAATTGACTCCTTCAGACCCAATCATACAACAATGTAGTTTCTTCTTATTCGGTGAAAATAACAAGCGAAATTGCAAGGCTATCACAACAGTCATCAGAAGGAATAGTAGAAATTTCGCAATATTTCTTGAACCACCTAAAATAAATATACTACAAAATATAGAAATCAAATGCCCAAATTACATTATATCGTCCACGCCCAATTGAAAAAAACCCTATCGAAGATTTTATAGTGAACAGGTCAATGTCAAACGGTTCTATTTCACCTGAAATCTCCGATATTTTTCACCCAAACACAGAGTTAATTTCCTCAAATAATATAAATACCACACATTCTCCAACTGCACAGGAACAATATCATCTATTGAGCATATTTCAACATCAACAGATTTCATTCCTAACTCCCTGTTATGCTTAAGTGAAAAAAAAATAAGCAAAGATCATATTTTACCTGCGAATTCAATAAATATGAAACAGAGGATTGGTCAATTCCTACATACACGGATTGCAAAAACTTAGAAGTTTCTTTCACGGTAACAGCGGTGGAAATGGGCGATATATTATGCAACGGAGACTAACCGAGAACTATATATTTTTGTTAAATAAAAAAACTTTTCTTCATATTAATAATGTTTGTGTCATTAATTTTAAATCAAAAAGATATCTTAAGTCGAAAGATTCATATAAAATTTATGCGTACTGTGCCCATAATTGGAAAAAGTTTGTTTTCGTGATTGATAAAGTACATTCGAAATTTGATCACGGTAACTGTATTCAGTTCGTCACTGAATTACAACCACTTGGGATCCGTCACAAGATATCTGAAAGGAGTTGAGAGGAAGATTGCCATGAGACATCTGAAATCATCAAAACCATCGAATTATAGAAAACTGTTGTTCTCAACTCAGCTCCAAAATTTTATCGGAAGGAAATCTACAGGATATAAATCAGATGATGTCATCCGCAAGGTTCGATCCGAACAATTGGGAAGAAATGACAGGGATAAGGATGATCTCTTCGATTTAATTCTGATGCAGAGAATGAACACAGCATACATAAAAGAAGTGGGGCAGCCATTTCACGTTTACATGTTCAGTGTACAACAATTGGACATTGTTTCCAGAAGTGGGAAGGATGGTAATAAACCATTGCTTCATTTGGATGCCACCGGGAATGTGGTAAGAAAACCTGAATTTGTAGATAAGAGAATTTTTTATATGCTGGGGTCATTCAAACAAAATTCAATGATAGAATTATACCAATCTTGGAGCTGATAAGTTGCAGACATGATGCAGTTTCTATAGGAGTTGGTTGTTGTCTAAATTCAAATTTTTTGCAGAAACACGTGGTAAAAAGTGGCCCATTTTTTCTGGAGTTGTTGTTGATTTTAGTGCAGCTTTATAAACGCTGTACTATTTTACTTCAACAAAATGAATTTGAAGGATTACCTTGATATGACATACAAAATTGTTTCTTCAGGAGGAAGCTTTCAATCCAATTTTTGCCAGGTAACCCCAGTGTTCATTTGCTGTTCACATTTCTTTAAAATCATTGTGGAAGATATAAAAGAGGCATCCTTTGATGCATCAGTTGTGGGTCACATAAAAGAAATAATGGCAGCGGCATTCAATTTCACCTCATTGACTTCCATTATAATATGGTTTGAAAATCTCGTGATTCTTCTAGGATCATCGAGAGTCAGTCCATATGTAAAAACGGCAATGAAGAATCTTCTCGATATTTGTTGCCGTGAGGGAGGATATGAAAAAGAATTTAAATATATTGAACCCCTTGAGTCAAAACCACGAGATCCCCTTTATAAAATGAGTCCGTATTATAAAATATTCCAACTAAAATATAATAGCGTTAAACAGAAAATAAATAATCATAAATGCTCTGGAACTAAGAATCAATATTATAATGAAAAGTTCATTGAAAAATTTTGAGGAGGTACATGCCATTTTTACCCTTGGGACCAGTCTCATATCTGGTGAGAGAAGGAGTAATGCCCCTGTAGAAAATTGGTTTTCGGTAGTAAAACATCTAATTCTAGAGGAACTAGATAACCAAAAAACCAGTAGAGTTATCAGACTCATAAGAAAGAGAATTTTATCTGTCCACAAGGAAATCCTGCTGAAAATTCCCAAAGCAGGATGTACATCGAAAGGGAAAAGAAGAAAATGTATCCAGGGAAACGAGAGTTCTAGAGCGAGAAAAACCTTTAAAAAAATAAAAAATTTACCTGTTGCCGAGGGTTGCAGTGATGATATTGCAGCAGAGGAGCAGTGGAAAAAAAAACTACCCCCTAAAAATAATAACTTTAAAGGTGTAAGGATAAAACGGATTTTAAAGAATTTTGAAACTAAAAATATTCTGTGGGTTAAGAAAAAACACGGAAAAAACATTTCAATTTCAAGAGCAGATAGGGAAAAAAAAATTCAGGCGTGAAAACACCAACGCTTGCTTTTTATGACAACGGACTCGTGAGAAATTTGAATTACTACAAAGAATGCAAAGAATACGGCAATTATGTTGTGGCGAAGATCAATTCCGGAATTTTCGGAGAAATTGAATTTAACGATTATGAAAACTAGAAGATGGACAGTGGCTAACAGATTTATTATTAATTATTGCTTGAGTATGTTATTGAATGATCAAGGTAATAGAAATATTTATAAAATTTTAAGTACGAATCAAACTTTCGCTATATTTTACCATTGTGATGAAATTGTGTCGGAATTTTTCGGAGATTTTCCGGAAATTTCAGAAGATTCAATTTTGTTCTGCTGCCCATCATTATTGGAACTGTGTCCAGTAGAAACCACTGGGTATTGGCAATTGTAATTTTAAACAAAACAATATTCATTCAATTTGATAGATCCTAGAGGAAAGTCGCGTAATACTGAATCACAGTTCCGAAATACATTTCTGAAATTTCATCGATATCTACAATAATTTCAAAAAAACATTGTGGAAGAAGAATTTGGCTATAAAAGAAACACCGCATATTAAACAGAGGATGGATTTATTGTGGAGTTTATGTGGTATACTTTGCTTGGGCTGTAATGAATGATATAAATCTACTCAAAATGGTAGACATAAATTTTTATAGAAAATCTTTAAGGGAAGCTATATTGAGGAGTATAGATATATGTCAAAAAGAGTATTGTCTTGTCTGTGGCATGAAACGTTCCAAGGATGCTCAGCACAACAATGCATTTCTTGCTTGAAAAAATTTCATGAAAGTTGTACCACCTTCATCAACGAATGTTATCTTTGTGAAAAATATTTCAGGACTCAAAAGTTTATCTCTATAAAGTGTATTTATAAGAGAAATAAGCTTATTCAAACTGACAACTGAAAGTAAATATAAAAATAGGTGCCTCCAAATTTGTATATTGCCCATTTTTTATTATAAGAAACAAACTGTGATATATGCAACAAGGCTGATGAAATATTGAGTACCTAATTAAAGCCTTCATTCTGAGCTTTGGATTATTTATTATAAGTAACGAACTGTGATAAATGCATGTCTGATGAAATATTATGTGATCAAAGCTTTAGTTCTGAGCTTTAAAATACGAGTTGTGTTTTTTATGAACTTTATGATTTTGTTACACAAAAATTATTATAAGTTTGTATTTTTTTTATTGGTTGAAGTTGTTGTTGATTTTTTCTAATATTTTTTTGTATTTGACTATTTTTGACAATGCTCTTTTGTTTTTTATTATTCATTTCGTGTTGATTTTTTAAAATTTTGTGTTATGACTTTTACATGTGTTTATGTGAAACTTTTTTATATTTTATGTTTTGTGGAAATATTAAATAATTCATTATGACTGAAATTTTATTTTGTGAAACAAGATCTAAAGAACTGATCCTTAGCAAATTATCACAGGCAGTCGACGTTTAATCGATTTAGTCGATGTCTGTACTTTTCTAACTTTGGGGGGCAAGTATGGGGGGAGTTTGAGGGTCACAAATTATTCCACTATATACATCGTGTTCTACGAGTTATAAATAAACGATCGACATCAAAAAACCCCCAGCAACGGTCGTTTTAGTCGATGTCTGTACTTTTCTAACTTGGGGGGCAAGTATGGGGGGAGTTTGAGGGTCACAAATTATTCCACTATATACATCGTGTTCTACGAGTTATAAATAAACGATCGACATCAAAAAACCCCCAGCAACGGTCGTTTTAGTCGATGTCTGTTATTTTCTAACTTTGGGGGCAAGTATGAGGGGAGTTTGAGGGTCACAAATTATTGCACTATAACATCGTGTTCTACGAGATCCAAATAAACGATCGACATCAAAAACCCCTAGCAACGGTCGTTTTAGTCGATGTCTGTATTTTTCTAACTTTGGGGGGTAAGTATGAGGGGGTCACAAATTATTCCACTATATACATCGTGTTCTACGAGATCTAAATAAACGATCGACATCAAAAACCCCCAGCAACGGTCGTTTTAGTCGATGTCTGTATTTTTTCTAACTTTGGGGGCAAGTACGGGGGACTTCGAGGGTCACAAATTATTTCACTATATACATCGTGTTCTACGAGTTATAAATAAACGATCGACATCAAAAAACCCCCAGCAACGGTCGTTTTAGTCGATGTCTGTATTTTCTAACTTTGGGGGCAAGTACGGGGGACTTCGAGGGTCACACAATTATTCCACTATATACATCGTGTTCTACGAGATCAAATAAACGATCGACATCAAAAAACCCCAGCAACGGTCGTTTTAGTCGATGTCTGTATTTTTCTAACTTGGGGGGCAAGTGGGGGGCACAGATACACGGTAGGACTGAACTCGAGCAAAAAGGTCCACAAATTATGGGGGGTCGGGTCACAAATATATACATCGTGTTCTACGAGATCTAAATAAACGATAGACATCAAAAAAATCCCCAGCAACGGTCGTTTTAGTCGATGTCTGTATTTTTTCAACTTTGGGGGCAAGTACGGGGGAACTTCGAGGGTCACAAATTATTCCACTATATCATCGTGTTCTACGAGATCTAAATAAACGATAGACATCAAAAAATCCCCAGCAACGGTCGTTTTAGAGTCGATGTCTGTATTTTTCTAACTTTGGGGGGCAAGTACGGGGGAACTTCGAGGGTCACAAATTATTTCACTATATACATCGTGTTCTACGAGATCTAAATAAACGATAGACATCAAAAAATCCCCAGCAGCGGTCGTTTTAGTCGATGTCTGTATTTTTCTAACTTTGGGGGGCAAGTACGGGGGGAGTTTGAGGGTCACAAATTATTCCACTATATACATCGTGTTCTACGAGATCTAAATAAACGATCGACATCAAAAAACCCCCAGCAACGGTCGTTTTAGTCGATGTCTGTATTTTTCTAACTTTGGGGGGCAAGTACGGGGGAGTTTGAGGGTCACAAATTATTCCACTATATACATCGTGTTCTACGAGATCTAAATAAACGATCGACATCAAAAAACCCCCAGCAACGGTCGTTTAGTCGATGTCTGTATTTTTCTAACTTTGGGGGGCAAGTACGGGGGAGTTTGAGGGTCACAAATTATTCGACTATATACATCGTGTTCTACGAGATCTAAATAAACGATCGACATCAAAAAACCCCCAGCAACGGTCGTTTTAGTCGATGTCTGTATTTTTCTAACTTTGGGGGGCAAGTACGGGGGGACTTCGAGGGTCACAAATTATTTTCACTATACATCGTGTTCTACGAGATCTAAATAAACGATAGACATCAAAAATCCCCCAGCAACGGTCGTTTTAGTCGATGTCTGTATTTTTCTAACTTTGGGGGGCAAGTACGGGGGGACTTTGAGGGTCACAAATTATTCCACTACATACATCATGTTCTACGAGATCCAAATAAACGATCGACATCAAAAAACCCCCAGCAACGGTAGTTTCAGTCGATGTCTGTATTTTTCTAACTTTGGGGGGCAAGTTCGGGGGGAGTTTGAGGGTCACAAATTATTCCACTATATACATCGTGTTCTACGAGATCTAAAAAAACGATCGACATCAAAAAACCCCCAGCAACGGTCGTTTTAGTCGATATCTGTATTTTTCAAACTTTGGGGGGCAAGTATGGGGGAGTTTGAGGGTCACAAATTATTCCACTATGCACATCGTGTTTTACGAGATCTAAATAAACGATCGACATCGAAAATCCCTAGCAACGGCGGTTTCAGTCGATCATATATACCGTCTTAAAATCCGTTGCTGGGATCCGTTGCTGCTGTCACACCCGTAAGGAAGTCATAGAATAATCTAATTGATTTGTCCAATTCCTACATGTTTCCCATCAATTGCTCCTACGCAATGTGGGAAATTCCATCTTTCTTGGAAGCCTTTAGCTATTTTTTTCCATTCTTTCTCATTATATTTCATGAGTGTTTGATACAAGAACATCCCATATCACACTTGTTCTCTTGTTATATGAATAAATGATGATGATGAACAAATGGCCACTTGTTTGCTTGTGGTATTGCAAAGTGTAGTTAGTAAAACGGAACCATCATCAAGCCAGTAATACTGCTACATACAGATTTGGAAATTCTCATGTGAAACATACGATATACAATGCATCAGACAGAGAATTCTTCCGTCTAGTTAGACAGATGAATAGTCGAGATAATCACTTGCTGTAACTGAATGAAGTCAGTTGACTTATCGCAATAACTTAGGCTTGTCTCTCTCTTATCGCAGTATGGTAGGGAACCTGCAGTACACGTATAGAAATATTAATAATTTGTCAAGCTGCCCGTAATACTTAATTCAAGTATTTACTGTTGCCTACCATACTAAATGAATTATGTTCCTTCCAAAGATAAGAGAAGGACAAGCCTAGAATATTGCAGTAACAACGGAATTCAGTGTGTTACAGCATCTGTGCAACTGGACGGAAGAATTATCTGTCTGATGCCTTGTATATCGAATGTTTTAGATGTGGATTTCCAAACCTTATATTGCAGAAACTGGAGGCAGTATAAGAAAGCTAGACCAGGCACACATAAAGAGGCACATTCATAACATTAAAAGCTCATTTCAGCAAGCTACTGTTAGAGTTATCTGCAGATAAACTGAGAGAAAAAAGGATATAATATGAATGGATTTTGCTGGTGGCCTGGAGGGATAAGCCTCCTGGTTGGAGTCGTTGATTCTGGGTCAAATGAGATTAGAGATAAGATGGTTGTGTTTGTCCGGTGTGTTACAAATAAAAAAGTTTGATGTTCTATGTAGTATGAATGAACTACAGTCTTATTCATTCATACTGAAGTCGCTTACGAGGGAAACACTCAAGTAGTGAATCAATTTCCGTCTCGAATTAAAACAATGTGAATTCCTCGGAACTAATGGCTCAATTGATAATGAAATCTTGCCGGAGGTGGACTGACCATAGTTTGTGAGAAAATAGAAAACAACATGATTCTGTATGCTTACGTTCACTCTACTGAGTTTCTTTTACAGCATTGAATTATTTTTTTGGAAATAAAAATTAAACCCATTTTTGTAACAATAACATATAAAATTAAACTGTTCAAAGTAAAATAAGTATGTAGCAGATTTCATTTCAAAATACTAGATTAGTATTAATTATACAGGGTCTCTATAAATGATTGTAACAGCTCAGTTGGCTTTGGATTGTGCAAACCACAGGATTCTGTGATCATGCTATGCTCTGATTGGTTATAGATTGGTATTCTGCAATCCAAAGCCAACTGAGCTGTTACAATCATTTATAGAGACCCTGTATTATTATTAGCATTATTAAGAAAAATATCTATTTAGATTCATAAAAAGTACATATACTTATATAGTAATAAGAGGCAGCTTTTCAATTGTTATTTTTTTCTCATGAAATGGACACTTAGTTATTCCTAATGAACAATATGTCCTGCTCCCCTCAAGTCCATAAAAAGCGGAATGTACTGCATATGTCAACGACAAAGATTAACACTGAGATTGTGTACCTTCATGGGCTGAGCACATTTAAAGAGACGGTGAGTGAGTATAAATTGATTTTAGTTCAAGATAATTATAATTCATTTGTAGAAAACTGAAAGAATGGTTTTGATAAAAACCTTGTTCAAAGCATCAAAACACCTCACTCGTCGAGGTTTCTTGTAATTCAGAACTGCTTATATTATCTGTATTTTTGTTTCAGATTTGATTTTAAAAAACTGTATCGAAGTATTTTACTGGGGCTACCCTTACTGTGGCTGTGGAGTGTAATGAAATTAAAAATGAACTCATCCTATTGCCTCCATATAAAAATCGCAGGAGGAAAAGTATAAAACAATGTTGAGATAGTTCTGTAATATTTGATCATCTACTTGGTCCTCCTAATACTGGTCGTCCCCTGGCTCACTTCAAAGGAATACTAAATTTTGTACCACTTCAAAAGTTCACATCCACAAAACGGTTGTTGTTGTTAAGAACCATAATTCTCCGAAACTAAAATTACATTTCTCGAATCTCGGTAAGAGTTTGATTATGGTTATCTTTGTTTTCAAAACTTCTACAAAAAGGTCAATGTCACATAATTCTATGGTAATGTTTACTTTTTTTACTTTTCACTTAAACCACAGAACATAACTTTTCAATAGTGGATTTGCCATCATTTTTCTCAAGAAATTACCTAGGTTTTTAAAAAACACTGTTAATCTATTTGAGTTTTTCAATTTGATGATTTTGGGATTCTAATCTCACTTTCTAATTTCTTGTTTACCTTTTACCTGTCAAAAAGCCGCGGTTTTGCCATAGATTGATGGTCTCCTACAATATACATTTAACCAGCTAAATGATTTCAATTTATGTTTGGAATAAAAGTCACTAAAAAATTTCTGTGGGGTTCATCAGAGTCAGAGAAGCGAAATAAATAAATATAACCAAGGGTGAAACGCTAGAAGTAAAATCTACAACACGGACATACGTCTCCCCATTTATTTTGGGGGCGGAGCCAAGCAGTGACGTATGTGAGCTAAATCCAAGTTATGTCAAATTTAAATGGGATCGATGGGATGTCATTGTCAATGCTGCCATTTTTATTGTTTGTGTGTTGTTTTAGTCGAATTTTGGCGAGCTGTGGTTACATGTAACTATCTAACTATTCGTTTTGAGATATTTCGTGCTCCTGAGTAACTCAAAAGCTCGAAATACGGCTTCCCATTGGCTGCGCACAAGCACTGGTACAGCTCAGGAGCTCGAAATACCGCAAAACGAATACAGTTACAGTATATCACGTGATCATTTGACAGTTAATACACGTATTTTCTGTCAAATGATCACGTGATAGTTAGATAGTTACATGTAACCACCATGATACATTTGTATCATGTGTAACCACAGCTCGCCAAAATTCGCCTTTTGTTTGAGTCGAAGAAGGAAGTGAAAAAGTTGAGTTTCAAGTGGAATAATTGTTTAAATATTGCCAATATGAAAGTATTTGTGAGGAGATTGAAGTTATATCTTCTGTTTCTTCGATATGCATTCATAAACTTTTGTTTAGAAGAAATATTCAAGGAAAATGAAATTGTTATCCTCATTAATATGATTTCGATCAGAAATGACTACAGTTGTGTGCCCCGATGAAATTTATGGGCGAAAAATTGCAAACTTTAGGTTATGTGATCACTTCTTCCCTCAGAAAACCAAATGAAAATATATCTTGAAAACGAGTTTGGAAGGAAACTAATAGTAAAAGAAAGGCTTGTATCTTATATACTCCAATAAATATAGGAAAGTAATTCATATTGTCGCTTTAACCTCTTACGTTAGAATTTGTATCGAAGGTTTTGATATTACAGCAGATTACGACAAGCTCTCTCTACTTCTTACTTCTTAGGATCATTTAAAATTAAGGTACACATATAACATATTATTTCACAAACCTGTAATTGGCTATTGCAGAATTGGTGAAGAGCTCATAAAATATTTCTACATATTATCTTCTTGATTTATACTATAGGACGATACAGCAAATTTGTTTTTTAAGCAAGGCATATTTTCTATAGACGAACCCTTATTTTCTTACATCACCCTTCTGCTATTCCATAAGCACTTTATTCTCTGTATGTGATATTTCTTCAAGTTTAGATAGTTTTTTCCCGATAAAGAAACACGCAGCAGGAAAGGAGAAAACCATCAGTTTTTGACATGATTCTGTCATGGATGAATAAAAAAAACATTATGTACCTGATCAATCTAATTAAAACAACTGTAATGATATGTTCACATTTCCTCCTCACTCCACCTCAACAAGAACATATCGTGCATATTAGTTTTGTTTTATGGTGGCCATATACGCTACGAGAAATCGTTACGTTCAGACTGTACAGTTCGAACGGTGCCGATAAATTGCTACATGTATGTGATAAAGCTGTGCAGCTTCGCTCGATTTGTTGAGACTGTACAGTCGAACGGAACAGTACCAAATTTTCAATTGATTTATAGGAATCGGACGAACTGTGCCAACTGATCGAAACGTGTATGCGCTTGTGTTTCCGTTTTCGTGATCATTTTGGTCGATTTTGGTAGATGTAAGTACGCATCGTGATCCATTCTTAGAAAATTATGCCAGTCTTTTGAAAACAGCTTTAATTCCGGGGAACAAAGTCACATGAGAATGAACTCTTCTTTTCATTAGCCATTCTTCACACCAGATGCTACGTTTTTTCCGCTTCACTTTTTGTTCCTTCAGGGCGAATATTAATCCAATAATGGCTAATCCGTCGTCCGTCGACGCCATCACTACAAGTATGCAGGGCGCCGCTTCTTGTACCGTCTGATCGCAACGATTTCTCGTAGCGTGTATAGCTTGTATACCAGCTACGATAAACTGCACCGTTCAAACTGTACAGTCTGATCGTAACGATTTCTCGTAGCGTATATGGCCACCATTACTTTATCACTCTCCACAATAAATGAACCATCAATTTTATGAGGTTCGGTATTAAGGGCTAGGGCAATGGTTTTTAAACACAAAGAGCAAATGTCTATAAAACTGGACCCACAATTCGTTTTCCAACACATTATTGGGATAAATAATTACCGATGGCGGCGCTGCAATCGCCGAATCAGCTGTTCCCGAAACGAGTATTGTTTCGTGCACGTCAAAGCAAAACAAGACAGATTCTGGTGTTTCTCAAGTGTTTCAGTTGATTTATTTAGTCTTTTGACTGAACAATCGTGAAAATGGACCTATGAAATGATTTAATAAGTTCATATCATATACATCGAGGACGATATGTAGAAAAATATCAGTTTTTGGGCATTCACCCTTGTCAACTGCAGAAGGAGAGATTTTAACCATCTAACTTGGCTCATTTCAAGATAAATGTATCCTGATATGATTAGTTATTTAGTGGAAACAAGGAATCCTGCTGCATTGAATCAAATTATTTTTATAATATTATTCTTCAATATTATATAGAAAGAAAAAATGACATATTGTTATTGAAATGCAACCCGTTGAATTCCATGATGATCTTATTACAGAAATGAAAGACTTTATGAAATAAACAACTTAATTTCAATTATTCACACATCAAAAACTATTTTTATTGAATCAAATCAGAAAATTCATTAATATTTTGTCGTAAGTGAAGCATTTATCATTCAATACAAACCAACAAATTTTATTCCCTGGTATAAACAAAAACTTAATTATCTAATAAGAAATGATAATAATTTTACAAAACAGAGTTAGAGTAAGTATGTGTATGCTATTTTTTATAAAATAGTGAATATAGCAGTTACCTTCTACTTGTCTCATATAAAAAACAAAGAGATATACTGCAACTTGAAAGACCATCCAGATAAGTTTTAGCCAAGTAATATGATTTCAGGGCATATATTCATAAAAACTTAAGTTTATCACAACAATTTTGTCAATTAACGAGTAATCTTCATCTGTTTTCTTTAACGAGTGAATTGGAAATACATCCAATAATGTACTATATTTCCTCCTTTAAGTCCAAATATGAATCCTGAAACTGGCTAATCTCTTTGTTTTTCTTGATTTTGACTGCACTAAACGTCTGAAATGCTTCCCTCCAGTGCAACTGGTGATCAACTGACAATTAGTGTTCTTCACTGTATTTTCTTTAGTCATCTTTAATCAGATTAAAAACCACTAACTAGACAAATATTATAATGAACACACAATACAAATCTCATTTCTTAAGGCATTCTCATTTCTTAGACACAAACAATCGAGTGTCAAATCCCGTCATTCCCGTCCCGCGTTTTGGAATACTCGTTTCGGGATAGTTCTACGTAACTCCGCTAGGGTCGCATAGAATTGTATTTTGCTCAATAATATGACATGCATTCAGAACTTCTTCTCGAACTTCTCCTTCTACTGGGGCTCTAGAATTAGAGGTTAAAACTTTTAAAATTTCCAGAAATTCTAACGGCTGCACTTCACTTCATATACGTGTACATGTACGATATAAATAAACTGAAAGAATTTTTTTAATATAGTTTAAGATTGACAACATCTACAACTAGACTTACTGACTTGTAACCTTTATATTGATTAAACACTTGAATATTAGTGATAAAATGATTGAATATGATTGAATCACTAATAATTCAACAGAGATTCCAACTCCATATTAATTTTCAGATTATTCGTAAAAATTTCGAAGAAACTCAAATGACTTATCTGTCCAAACAAGACTGTTTACATTTACTACTATCTTAGCTCCGCTTTGATTCTCGCCACCTTGCGCTGATGTCGTCATGGAATATGCCAATAGGCCCTTTCTATTTGATTGATTCTATTAATAATTGTAATAATCTAAGATGCAAATCATTTGATGCGCTTTCTATTTGGCAATGTTGTGATTTTGAACTGATGCGCATCACTTCCCACTGATGTTTGCTTTAGTCGAATTTTGGCGAGCTGTGGTTACATGTAACTATCTAACTATCACGTGATCATTTGACAGAAAATACGTGTATTAACTGTCAAATGATCACGTGATA
The DNA here is from genome assembly GCA_013421045.1 of Propylea japonica. NCBI lineage: Eukaryota > Metazoa > Arthropoda > Insecta > Coleoptera > Coccinellidae > Propylea > Propylea japonica. The sequence goes on from JACDNR010000645.1 coordinate 15,906, forward strand.
GTTAGATAGTTACATGTAACCACAGCTCGCCAAAATTCGACTTTTCTGACAAAATCACACACACAATTAGCCTATTCGTTTTGAGATATTTCGTGCTCCTGAGTAACTCAAAAGCTCGAAATACGGCTTCCCATTGGCTGGGCACAAGCACTGGTACAGCTCAGGAGCTCGAAATACCGCAAAACGAATACAGTAAATCACTTCAGTTCATCATAACAATAACATAACCTAACTTTTGGTGAAAGTTTACAATTTACTTCTAAACATAACAGAAAGTGGATTATTATCCTCGGTTTTCATTTCTAGTAATTAATAATTTATTTTACTTTTAGAATTTCCTTCCGAACTATCGTCGATGGTACTCTGATTTCAAACCTTATCGTTTTGTTGATTGTCATTCGAAAAAGGCATGTTCTATTTGTCAAAATCACTTCACTTCCAACTGAAGTGATTTCGGAAATTATTCAGGCAATAGAAAGCTAGGATGAAGCGGGTTGGATGACAGTTTGGTTATTTTGTGAATATTAATTTCTTTCGATTACTGGAATATGGTTGGTGAGTTTATTTTTGAGTTTCTATTCATACTTTAATACGAGTTTAGTCTTGTTTCAATCTGAATCTGCAGATTTATCAGTAAAACAACTTCTTATCTTATAATTACTTTTCAAGTGACTGATACTCGTTTTTTGTTTTCCAGGCAAAGAAATGATATTGCTACAAATTGCCAGGTTCCTGAATTGAACTGTCCTGCCAAGGATTTCCCGATGTAAGAGTGTTATAGTGAAAGTGTTTAGTGTGTGATAACTGGCTTGCGGCTTGCTGAATTTTTCATGTATACTTTTACAGACAATTTTAAGGATTTTGATTCAAATTACTGATATTCTGTTTGACCTGTGGGTGGTCAATAATATTCTGTTAGTATATGAATATGGTATTGGATTTCTTTTGTTTCATTGAGCCTTGACGTAAGTTGATCCAAATTTACATTACGATTAGAAAACGTTCATTTCTCATTTATTTATCATATTTATTACTACAAAAATGACTTTAATAAAGTTATTATTCATGAAGTCTGCGTATGATTTTGAAAAACATAGTAATTATTTTTACTTGTGTCTAGAGGCACCGATTCTACTTTGGCTTCCGTCCTTCCGCATGCGCAGTGCACAGTCAGTTGTCAGTTGCGAGTTGTTTGTTATTGTTCAACGGAATATTTGAATATGAACGTTTTTAGTAAAATCATCAGGCCAATATCGTTTTCCTGTTTAAAATTCGTTTAGGTACATATGAATTTGTATACAGGATGTTATAAAAATTTTTATGCTGGTAACAACTGGATTTTTTTGTGTGTTCCTTTTAGATTATGGTTTTTATGTCCCTATCTTGGTTTTTCATGAAAAATACTCACCATTCCGCTAACTTCCGTGCAAAACTCGATAAATAGCTATAAAATAAGAAAGGTACCAAAAAATTCGAACTAAAAAATCAGGATTTAGCGACATGATTTTTTTCTTAGAAATTTCTTACCGCTTATCCCAGAAAGAAAGCATTTTCAGACCCCTGTTCTATATGAGTATTTCTTTTAAATAACTCAAAGAATCGCCCCTTTCAGTTTTTTATGAAATTCAGGAATGGTCAAGGTATTTTTCATCGGAAATGAGCATTCTAGAATGATTCATGACAACTTTCATTGGTGGCAAACAAGTTTTTCTTTTCAATTTGAACATTTGGCCTGAATGGGGGTGCAAAGTTAAGCTGTATTTTGGCGTGCACATTTTTAAAAATATTGCGTAGGTTTTGAATGTGACGTATTTATTGACACAGGAATGTTTGAAGATATTTCGTGATTATTGAAAGCAGATTTTGGCAATTCTGTCATAGTTCTGCTCTGATTCTATTATAATGACGTCAAGCTTTCAAAAATATACATTTAGCGAACTTTGAACAAGTGACATCACACAGAAAATATTTCAAAATGTTTTTGAAAGTATTTTAACGCCAAAATACAGCTTAAGTAATATATCAGGAGAAACGTTAGAAAACTCTCGTTTTCGATTTATTTAATACCCCGTATCCCAGAATGAACCATTTCCAGACCCCTCTTTATGTAAAGCGTTTCTTTCAAATAACTCAAAAAATCGCTCTTTTCAGTTAAGGTAAAGTTTATTCACTGCACTGAAAGAATTGGAACCCATTCCTAATAGCCCACCTCAATTTATTGCAAAGACAAATGAAAGAATGTATTTTTAAACAGTAGGAACAATAAAAGTGAACATTTAATTGATAAATTGGAAATCAAAATTGTAAACATACATAAACCTTATATTTAGTACTTACCAGGATGAATTTCTAACTTGCGCTCTTAAATTGTCTTTCCTGCTGAAATTGGTTTTGCATATTTCACATGCCGCATCCATTTTCAATTAAACTTTTTAAGGGACTACTAGTACTACTCACGAAAGAAATAATATTCAAATATTCCGTTGAACAATAACAAACAACTCGCAACTGACAACTGACAACTGACTGTGCACTGCGCATGCGGAAGGACGGAAGCCAAAGTAGAATCGGGTGCCTCTAGACACAATATTTATTTTAAATGTAGAGAATTAAAAAGAGATGGATAATATGGGAGCATCTTCTTCTCTCTCTGTAAAGTTGCGAACACAGAAATGTTCAAAACTAACCACAGAAGTCAAATAATCTAGTGTCAATTCTGTCACTGAAACCATGCGGACACCCCTCGAAATTCGAACAAATTTCATCGCCCCAACTGGTTTTTATCATGGAGGTATAGGACCTCCATGGTTTTTATGAACGTGAAATGTCACGCGTGTTGCGAGTGTTTAGTAGGCAGCTCGCACTTCTTATATTTATGTTCTGTGCATACGCACATCCAATGCCGTTAGCAGGGCGAGGGCGACTAACCAACTATCTTCTTCTTAAACAATGCTTATAGGTGGCGAATGATAATGTAATTATCGGTTTCAAATATCCGGCCTTCAGAGGCGGGGGTGTTCCAGCGATATTTTTACTAGGAATCCTGCCACCTGGAAATTTAAGGAATTGGTTACGGTTACTTATGGGTAGAGAATGATAATGTTATACTTCGATTCAAATATCCGGGCGTCAGAGATGCGGCAGAGGAAAAGGAAAAACTTCGATATTCTATTTGTTCATCAGTCAATAATTCTCAACCATTTTTTCAATTCATCATCAAAAACATCAATAATTATCTTTACCCATAAGAAACCAATTCCCAAAATTTCAAGATGGCAGGATTCCTAGTAAAAATATTGCTGGAACGCCCCCGCCTCTGCCGCCTCTTTGACGGCTGGATATTTGAAAACGAGTTATACATTATCGTCCTCTACCCATAAGTAACCCATTTCCAAATTTTCGAGGTGGCAGCATTCCTAATAAAAATATTTTTGGAATAAATTCGCCCCTGCTGCCCCCAACGCCTCCTCACGGCTGGAGAGCTGTTCTCGAGTTGCACAATTTCCTATTTCAAGAATAAAAAATAATATTTTGAATTGTGGAGTTCACAGAAGAAAGAAACAAAATATTTCTGATATTAATTGCTGAAGGTACCTCTGGGTCAAACATAACACAACCATTAACAAAATGAGTTAGATTTAGATTTATTATGAGCGTGTAAAATATTTGAGGATAAATAGCGCAACGAAGTTCGTATTCGCTTTGAAAGATCACTTCTTGTCGAGAGCATTGGCGAATCCAAAAATCTAGACGCCCTCTGTTGGCAAATTCCCGAACCTACTTTGTCAGTACTGTTTTATTGTTTAGTTTGGTTGTCTCGACTTACGAAGTGTTTTTTATCATTATTTGGAGTATTTATATTGTGGTTATTGTTATATTGTACTGGATTTTGCAGCAGAAATATTGAGTCAGGAAAAATATCCGAAAAGGTACCTATTTATGTTAGTGCTTTCAAATAAATATATAGAGATTTAGATTGAAAGATTCTGTTTGGAGCTAAGTTTTTCAGTTCACGATTCAGAAATGCAATTTCATAGTTTTTAACTACTGGGTTGTGCATTAATTCATTAATATAATCTACAATAATCTAGAATTTTTTATAATGAACATAATTTTAACAGTCACATCTTAGTGCATTATGAGTGAACAAATGGAACAAAGTTCTTCTAATCGTAAGTGTGCATAACTGTAACTGTTGTTTTTCAATTGTTTATCGACAAAAGTAAGAATAGGAATACCCATTTTCACAGGTTTCCTAAGAAAATGCAGCATCAGTTCATATCACCAATGCCTTTGAGTACTGGAATAAGTTGATACAAGAAAGGCCTGGATAAACAAATTGTTGACCAACCACATATTTCATGGGGTTTCCCAGTTAGTAAAGCACTATTTTGAAGGCAAGGTGCCATTATTTTTGTGGAGCAAAAAACACCATTATAAATTTTCATCCATTATGCTTGTAGAATCACACTTTTTATACACTTTATTTGATAGGGTTGAAATAAAATACTATTTAACTTAACTCCTTGTATTTACTTCCCAGTTAAACTCTATATATGAATGATACATCTGTTACATTCTGGCAATACCTGTATTCACTTTCCGATCTGGTTATTATATTATTATAGTCATCTCTCAACTTCAAGATTCTATCGTTCAACTACATCGGGATCTGAATAGTTTTGCAATCCATACACTACATCTCTTCCTTTCAACATTAGATATTGTTAATTGACAGTGGGTTTCCCAAACTACTTTCAGTATCATTATGGTATTAGCAGCTGTATTTATCGCATTATGTGAATTTCTTTATAGCGCTATAGTAATTGACTATAACGAAGAGGTATTCTTTGTTTTGATAAAGGACCAATAACTACAATGCCCACCAATATTAGGTGCTTACAATTGAGGACTTGTTCACCCTTCTACTATACATCTTTTATTGGGTGCAGCCCCCAAATAATTGAAAACGGTATTCAAGCTCAAAAGTGCACCATTGTTCCTGTTCAATTATGGTCTATTATTCGCCAAGGATTGACTGAAGGAACCAATTTTTCACTTTAATTTTATAACTTCATACACATCAACCACAATCCACTAATTTACTTTCAATATTCCAATAAATATATAGATTTTCAAGAAAATCGTACAAAAACCTCTATCTCGCCATACTAAGCTTAAAACAGTACTGACAAACGTCAAAGTTTTTTTACAGTTCGCAGCGCCACCAACGTAATTGGATTCGCCAATTGAATAAAAATCTTGATATCAATGGTCGCAAAAGTCAGAATACGGGCACCAGGGGCCATTGCTCAAATCCTTTTGCAACTTTCACTTTTCAAATGAATTAAATTGAACGAACGATTCATAATTGAAAAGTCACTGCAAAGTGAGAATTACTTCCCAGAAATTAAATATTGAAAAAATGTTCTGCATTATAATTAATTTTCTTTTATTTGTCAGAATGCAAAGTGAAAAGTTGCAAAGTATTTTGGTGAAATAGGCCCCGGGGAAGAGAGAAAGAGAATATATGTACTTACGTTCTGTGCTCTAACCTAACGATCCAAAACCATCCCAAACTCCAAACTCCAAACATAACACTGTGCATAACACAACCGTAAACAAAATGAGTTAATAGATTTATTATTATGTTTTGAGCGTGTAACTAATTAAGGATAAAAAGTGGGTAAAATATTAAGTTACTAGTGACCAGCAGATATCGACTAGATTTTGGTGTCATTGTATTCATTGAGTCTTCCTGAACAACATTAGTGAACCAACAAGTTGGCGGTCTGTCTTAGTTTTAGAAGATATGGGCCCCCAAAGTTCCAAAATGTACCATCTTCACGTCACTATTCCAATATAAAACACAAAACACTGCCCGATTTGGTCTATAAATCACCCTCGAACATTCACATAACGATTCGAATAGTTTCATTTCAGGTAAATTCAATAATTAACGCAAAAACATCGAAATTCTAGACGTGCCACGTAACCACACTTTCTACGGAAAGCGCGCCGTTCTTCACAGTTCTTCAAGGTAAGTTTGGCCACCGCCGCATATCAGTTCTTTCGGGAGTGACATATGAACAGCTGTTTTAGAATCAGCTGATCGGAAACTTTCGGTTTGAATCTAGAATAGGTTCATATAATATAATGTCATATCTGTGCGTACATTACCATTATTCATAAATTAATATCTGATTGCATTTTATTTCAACTATTATAAGGATAATGATATAATACCTCAGATCATAAAATACTATTTTGTTTATCTGAGTATAATATCAATAGCTATTATGTGTCTGACTGCATATTTTTAGGAGTTTCTAATTGTATAGACATATCGTATAACGCCTTTCAAGATTATTTAGGGGTTTTATGAAGAATATTGTGGGCTATGAATTATTTATCGAAGTCTGTATGATTTATGTTGATATTGCAGTTGTCAATCTGTTAAAATGTAATTTCGATTTTAATCTTAACACACTTAATATCATATAACTAACTACCTAAATTGAATTTAATATCTCAGAAAATTGGAAGCTTCAGGCAAGTGAAAGTTTTGGGTTGTGTTCTTTCATTTATCACCAAATAGTGAAATGGCAGAAAAATAAAGCAATGAAAGGTATATATATAGTAGAGCAATCAATGAAAAACCAAAATTGGGTGTGACCACTTAAACCGCTGACCATCGACTGATTGATAGAATCAGTGGCGCAGCCAGGATTTTATTTTGGGGGGGGGGCTGAACTGAAAAATTTTTGATGATACAGTAAACAACGAAAGTTGCAAAAAATAAAGAAGAAAGAAATAACGAAGAATTTAATCTTTGGGGGGGGCTGCAGCCCCAAAGCCCCCCCCCCCCTGGCTGCGCCAGTGGATTAGAATAGAAATAGAAGGTTAGGGGTTGCCGATGGCGCGCTTTTCCAAGAATTATATTAACCTAAATTAAAATTAAAAATCCCTTAAAGTATGCAGATAGCGACATACCCAGATCGCATTGCCATGTACGAATGAAGATCAACCAAATATGTATAAGTAATCATAAAATCAAATATCGATATCCTGGTTTTTCAGTTCCCATCAGCTGTTTCAATTATCGCGCTAAGAAACGTAATCCCGCCATCATTTATATGACATTTGGCAAATCGTGCGCACAGATAAACAAACCCCAAGTCTTTGACAATGCGGCGGTGCCAAACTTACCTTGAAGAACTGTGAAGAACGGCGCGCTTTCCGTAGAAAGTGTGGTTACGTGGTACGTCTAGAATTTCGATGTTTTTGCGTTAATTATTGAATTACCTGAATGAACTATTCGAATCGTTTATGTGAATGTTCGAGGGTGATTTATAGAACAATCGAAGTAGTGTTTTTGTGTTTTTATAGTGAAAAAAGTGACGTGAATATGGAACATTTTGGAACTTGGGGGCCCATATCTTCTAAACTAAGACAGACCGCCACCTGTTGGTTTCACTAATGTTGTTCAGGAAGACTCAATGAATACAATGACACCAAAATCTGGTCAATATCTGCCTGGTCACTAATAACTTAATATTTACCAAAAAGGGTATTTATGTTGTGTGATAAATAGTATAATTATCGAGAATGGTATGTATGACATTCAAAATAAATAGTTTTATAGGTTAAGCGCTAGGATGGATATTTAAATTTCAATACAAGTTATTAAATACTTTCCATTCAAAAAATAATTTAATAATAACTGTCATTTGATAATATTAATTCAAACTCTTTCTTTAGGTTACACTTTCTTTTATGTTTGTTGGTTGATCAGAGTTAACTCTGGTTAAAATCCATTGGATTTCATTATGGTTTGATTAAAAAATAATAATGGCAAAAAGCTATTTTTCGATATGTAAAAAATAGCTATTGAAAATTAAGTTGTTATAATAAAATTGAAACTGTATTCAACAGCCTTCCTGCGAATACCATCAAGTTTCTTTCCTTCCGATGATGTAATTGGATAGATTGAAATATATAACTTGCGAAAACAAAGTTTTCAGAACGATTCAGAAGACAGCTGGCAGAATGTATAACATGAAAAACCCCAATGATTGATACAACCCTATTTATTCATTTATTTTTGTCAGATAGAATAGTATATAAGTTTCCACGATTCCAGTTATATATGGGTGTCATTGCCATACAAACTTTTGCAGAGTACTTAAAATTTACTATAGAGAGTTTTTTTTTATCAATTTTATGTAGACATACAATTATTAATAAATGAAATATTAAACACTTGAGAGTGAACAGTTCAGTTTGAGTTATTGAGCTTTTTATTTCCTCAGTGCAGTAAGAAATAAACATACCCGATTTCAATATCACTAGAATAACTCAGGTTTTTAATTGTTATTGGAAATGTTCCATTGACATTTATCATTTCTACCACTTTGTATTATATTAATATGTACTTAATCTATGAATCATTGAATGATACATGTTTATGTATTTCACATTTCTTTCTATATGGTAGTAGGGATGGCTGATACCATATTTTATCGGTAACAGTTACTGACTGTTACTGTGACAGAGATATACCTGTTACAAATACCTGTTCCAAAATACTAGTTGTTCCTGGTAACAGATCCAGCTTTCGATCTCAATGTTCCACGTGGCACGTACTCTTAGAAATACTAACGAGTACCTGAGTAACTGTTATCCCAAAATTACGCCTAAGCTTTACAGTAACAGCCAGTATTACTATGACTGATCCAATATTTCTCGAGAATATTAGAAATAATCTGAAAGTCGTACTATTGAATCTTTCTTCTGTGTTTTTAAACAGTGAAATTTGGGTAATGTAATGTCTCAATTAATAATTTTTTTCAGATTATTTATGCCACAGACCTGAAGAATTCAAATCGGTAATGCGGTAGCTCTTAAAAATTCGGTCGTATGTTCAGTGTTCACAAGAATTATACTTTTCATTTTGAATTCTTGATCAACGAGCCAAACCACAAAGTTTTAGATCATTTTCCGACAAATATCGTCCTTTAACTATGCTTATTTTATTTAAAAAATAATGATTTTGAAAATGACCACAAAGCTGATAAAAGATTGATATTACTCCGAAAATACGAATCGATTTTTTCATTATCGTCATATACGTCACAGTCAACATAACTGAAATTCAAAATAAAAATTTGGGATGATTGAAAAAATACTCGTTCTCGTGAACAGAGCCATTTACTATGAGTAAAATATAGGTCGTAACGCCGTAACACGTCCCACTACAATAATACTCGTATTTAGTAATAGGAACAGATCATAGGGAAAGAACTATTTGTTCTTTGGAACAGATATTTTTCAAGTATGCTGCGTAACAACTGTAATTTGTAGTCTGGTATAGTCGTTACTTTTGGAACTGGTATTTTTTGAAATCCATACTTGTTCCAACTGTTCCACGACCGATACCTGTTACGTAAATACTCGACCATCCCTATATGGTAGAAGATCCTTAATTTTGCGATGTTTGTCTTGCAGCTCTGATGGTGGAGAAGTGCTAGGATAAAATAAGTGTAAAATGACATACTCAGTATGTGATTTCCTGCGAGCAGTCATGATAATGCCAGTGAAGGAGCTTTTATAATCTCACAACTGGATGATGTAAGTTAATTTTTAGTAAATCTACCAATTAGTTTTATGTTGAATGGTTCGGTAATTAGGGCTCGGAATTTTCGGGATAAATCAATTCGAATATTCGTTTCCTGCTTTATTCGAATTTATTCGAATGTTCGAATTATATTCGAATTATTCAAATTTATTCGAATAAAACGAAATATTCGAATAATTCGAATTTATTCGAATATATTAGAATATTCGAATTTTTGGATTTCAGAATGTTCATCTAGTGTGAGTAGCATCTACCACCTAATATTTGGGGGTGTGTTTTATCTTTTTTCAAACAGTTAGATGTACGGGGTTTTTCACTATAATTTGACCCCCCTTTAACTTTGTTACTGAAGGTGATACAAAAAAATGTATCGTATAAAAGTTTCACAACATCAACTGTGGTTTTTTGATATGAGTTCAGAAACTGAAATATATACAGGGTGGCCAACATATTGATGGCAACTTCATTTTTTCAAATGGAACACCCTCTATATTTTTTCATATTGGTAAGCTCTTTCTCCCCTGATTTCGAATATGTAACATATGTTGGTCTATCTTCTTATTCTGAGCACCACAGAGTTTAAAATTTCAATAACCATCTGCATAGCGTTTTGGAAGTTCGTGATTTTTAAGTGGCCAATTTGATCTTTAGATTGGTAATGGCACACCCATTTTATGGCCACCAAATGGTCCCGATTTAACACCGTTGGACACTTTTTTTAGCCGTTCCTGAAGGAAAAAATTTACTTCAGCAATAATGCAAACAATGAAAGCGGAGAATAATATTATGATATAAATCAACCAATATTAAACCCATTCGGAACTAATCCTGTCAAGGCCAAAGAATAATGATAGTATTTGATTGAAAACAAATTTTGAATCTTTAATAACTGACTTGAATCAGAGCCATAATAATGCTTTCAAATATGATTGAAAACAAATTTTGAATCTTTAATAACTGACTTGAATCAGAGCCATAATAATGCTTTCAAATATAGTCTAAACAACTTGAGACAATTATATGAACTATGTGTATTGAATGAAGGTGGTCATTTTGAGCAATTTCTTCATTTTCTTCTGTTGTTCACCCTGTATATCTTCCCATTGAAGTTATTATAACTCAAAAATTAGCATTTTCAGTAAACGCACTCTGCTACTTGTAAATGATTACAGATCTTGGCAGGTGGTTCTTAAAATTTGAAACTCTGTGGTGCTCAGAATAAGAAAGATAGACCAACATATGTTACATGTTCGAAATCAGGGGAAAAGAACTAGCCAAACATGTAAAAATATACAGGGTGTTTCATTTGAAAAAATGAAGTTGCCATCAATATGTTGGCCACCCTGTATATATTCAGTGTCTGGACTCATATCAAAAAAACCTCAGTTGATTTAGTGAAACTTTTAAACGAAATATTTTTTTGTATCTCCTTTAGTAACAAAGTTAAAGGGGGGGTCAAATTATAGTGAAGAACCCGGTACGTGATAATTTGATAGTTTAAACAGGAATACAGTAGTGCTCTGCTACCTCGAGGTCTATTGTGCCCCAAGTGTTTATGTAATAGGTACTTGTAAAAATGGAAAGTATTTACATTCTTCGGCATTTCTTTTTCAAACGAATCCTGGGTCTGTTCTGAAATCTGCATTCGATTTATTGCTTCTTGTTTGCATATTTCACTGAATACGAACTATTACGAACTTAGGAACGTGCGTCAGCCAAGGGGTAATAAAAAATGTGGCATTCCAAACAGAGAGGGAATTTACCTGAATTCAGTCGAATGATGAACATGGAACTTTGGAACTATTGCATTTCTTTTTCTTTCGAATATGATTTGAAAGCGTTTAATCATTAACTGAATAATTAACTTGTAACGTCTGAAAATACTGAAATTATTTTGATGAGGATCCTTGAAAAATTCTGAATGAATAAAATGCAAAACAAATGGTTTTATGGCTAACCAGTAACCACCCTGAGAAATAACAATAGCTTGTTACGTTATATTGTCTTATGCCAGTATTGCACAGTATACAGGGTAGTGTCATTAAAATGACCGAAGTGTAACCTTCTATTATTGTTAATAAATACTTCCGCTTTTTCGCCAATTTTACAAGCTGTTCACCTTGAATGAAGCCTCTTATTCTAAACAGAAAAACTTATAACTTTATCAATTGATTTATTCAGAGAAGGGTGGTTATGAATACAGCATTCTTCAAAAATAAAATAACATTTGCAATTGAAACATTACTATGAATCCAGAATCTAAAATTTGAAGATATGCTTATGACAACAGGACAGAAAAACAATAGTGAAAATGCTCATTCGGAATAAAATACTTACTTTACAATGGTTGGAGAGGTTATTAATTTTTAAATGCCTTACATTTGAATAGCCAGAAAATGATCTCTCAATGGAATAAAAATATTATTTAAATTTATTTATTCGCTTTACTCGAATATTCCGCTTTGTCTCAATGATAAGCTTAATTCAAATAATTATAAATAATTTATTCAAATAATTCGAATATTCTAATAAATCGAATATTCTATTTACGAATACATATTTTGAATTATGAATATTTGAATAAATCGAATAATTCGAATAAATCGAATATTCGAATAATTCGATTGAAGCGATGAGGAA
>JACDNR010000646.1:0-41302 GCA_013421045.1 Propylea japonica
GTGGGTTCAATATTGGTTGATTTTAAATCGATTAATATTATTCTCCGCTTTCATTGTTTCTACTATTAACATTTTGCAAATTAATCAAATCGAAGTAACATAAATTGAAATGAACAATTTTTATTACTTTAGTTACTCTAGAATATTTGTTCATTCGAATTCATACTGGCTTCCTGTCACAATGAGAATTTTTTTCTATGGGTTAAATCACTATATTACTATTTTACCTATTAGTTGACTTCATAATTCAATGGTTCCTATTGACCAATAATTCTACTGACTGTTAACAAATATTTACTTTTAAAACACCACATGTTATTCACACACTCACATCAGTTTGAAAGAAAATAAACTCCGAAATGAAATATTATTATTTTGAGTATATCTAAGAATTTTTCAAAAACTGAACGATCTAGCATGTACATATACAGGGTTTTCCTTTTAAGTTGGCCTATTAGACGTTTTAGGAGAACTAGTGAATATTCGTTCTGAACTTCAGGTGAAGCCTTGAGGGTGAAGGAACTCTTCGCCTAAATATTTTCAAGTCGACATGTTGCCACGTCTATCTCAAACACATATCTACTTTCTTTTTTCAAAGGGAACTACCATATCTATATTTTCATTTATGTATCGATTCAATACCAGATGCGCAGTATAATCCACTAAACAAATTCTGCTATGCACTGTTGTCAAGTTATTCACAAAGTCCTGAAACTTTTGACATTTGCATTGCCAGTTTGGAAATACAATATCTCGATTATTTTTTAAGCGAACGGAACCTAACTCAAGCAGTCTCATAGTGAGACTCCATTTATCATGTGGTATATTCTCAGTATTTTTATACATCGTGAGGTTTCCCGAGATATTCTCTCATGCCGAAAATGTGGAACCCAAAATTGAAATATTTCGAGATTTTCAATTGGCAACCCCATATTTATTTAACAGCATTCGATTCGAAAAAAAAAATGAATGGCACTCTCCTTTTACATTAATTAATTATTTTGGATAGTTTTCTAATGAGATGAAAAATACCGCAAATTTCAGTATTTATAGTTCATGATCTATGGTCCTGTTGACGATGAAATGGTCTATGATTATGGAGTGATTTTTTGAAGTAGATCCTATGGTTGAAACCATAAAAAGTATTCGATGATCATGGATATCGTAGAAGAAAGTTCACCATATTATTCAAACACGATTCGGGTGTTTTCACATTTCACGGGAAATGCCAAAAATCATTGAAAGGACCTGTTGGACCTATAACAATCGTTATTCACATTTAGCACGAAAGACTGAAAGAAATTTCGAAAATTGTTTATGCTTTCTGTGATCCTGGCCCTATGTCCACTTATTATTTTATTTAGATAAATTTTAAATGAGATAAAAATACTGAAATTTTTCAGTATTTCAATTTCATTTCAATATTTCAGTATAGTCGTTTCTATAGACATAATGCTGTGTAATTATAAAGTGAATTATCGGAATGAATCCTTTTTTGGGTCATGAACATAGGGCCAGGATTACATAAAGCCTAAACAATTTTGGAATTTCTTTCCAGTCATTCGTGCTGAATGTGAATACGATTGTTAAAGGTCCTACAGGTCAATAATTTTTTGGCATTCCCCGTGAATTGTGAAACAACCCGAATCGTATTTCAATAATATGGGTAAACTTTTTTCTATGGCATCCATGATCATCGAATACTTTTTTATGATTTCAACCATAGAATCTACTTCAATAAATCACATGGACCTATAATACTAACTGGACGTCGAACTTCCTTAGTGTCACGTAGAAAAAAGTGAGGCAAAGGGCCGCCATTTGCAGTTGGGGTGAACCACAAATATTTTGATGTTTTATGCCATCTGTGCTCGAATTTTGATTGAAACATAGACGTTCCTTTGATAGAAGTGATGAAAAACGAACTCTATATATTAGTGTTCTGTGAACTCTGACATTTCGGTCTATTAAAATTATAATATTTTCTATTCTTGTGATTAGTTATTAAAATATTGGTAATCCTATCAATTTAATTCGTTGAAATAAAATAAATGAAGGAATATTGGCAATTCTAATATTTAAATTCATAGAAAAAGTGAAACCTCTCAAATCCACCCCAAACTGCAAATGGCCGCCGAGTGCCTCAAAATTTTGGACAGGTTCGCCATCTAGTTAGTATTATAGATCTATGATAAATCACCCCATAATCATAGAACCATTTCATCGTAAACAGGGCCATAAATCAAAATACTGAAAAATTTGGGTATTTTTCATCTCATTCGAAACCTATCCAAATAAGTAATAAGTGTAAAAGGAGACTGCCTTACATTTTTTATTTCCAATCGAATGCTGTTAAATAAATATTGGGTTGCCATTTGAAAATCTCGAAATATTTCAATTTTGAGTTCCACATTTTCGGTGCAATATCTTCGGATAACCTCACGATGCATAAAAATACTAAATATACCACATGAATAAATGGAGTTTCTACTATGAGACTGCTGAGTTTGGTTCCGTTCGCATAAAAAATAATCGAGATATTGCATGTCCAAACTGGCAATGCAAATGTCAAAGTTTCAGTAATTTGTAGCTTGGCAACAGTGCATAGCAGAGACATTTTTTTAAGTGGGTTTTACTGCAAATTTGATATTGAATCGATACATAAATGAAAATATAGGTAGTTCCATTTGAAATAAGAAAGTAGATATGTGTTTGAGATAGATGTGGCAACACTGTCGACTTGAAAATATTTTAGGCGAAGAGTTCTTTTACCCTCAGGCTGCACCTAAAATTTCAGAACGAAATATTCACTAGTTTTCCCAAAACGTCTAATAGGCCAACTTAAAAGGAAAACCCTGTATGTATAAATTCCATAGACTCCATAGAATGATATAGCTGGGGAACCATACATATCGAAGTGTTATACAAGAGCACGGAGATATAAACATAGCAAAAAACACTGTGCCTTCATACATAAGTGTAGTGAAATAGGAATAATTATTTGAAGGATAAGCTGACATATTTGATCAAACTTGAACTAATGAAAGAATTGTAGGCTTCATAATAAAATAAGGTTGAACGCTGAATCATTCAAAAAAGTCTTAAGAGAGAACAGTTTTACATTTGGGATAGCTTATTATTTTGTTCTGTTCAGGCAGTTAAGCTGATGATGAAATATGAATAAAAAGAGCAAAGCAGTAGACTTTGATGTTGTTAGGACAAGACAGTATTTTACACATGTATAGTCCGTTCACGAAAGGTTAAGCCGTCGGTTGGCCATGGAAATTTGGCATATTCCACTGTGTATATTAAAATTTAGGTTATGTTCTTGTCAGATTGATACGCAATGTTGTCAATATTGCATAGAGTTGTCTGATAACTCGCAATCTCGTCGAACGAGGTCGGTACTTCGGCAACGTTGACTTTATTTTACGTTATGACAGCAAATACTGCCAACTTCAGATAAATAAAAACACTTTATTTATCTGAAGTTGGCAGTATTTGCTGTCATAACGTAAAATAAATTCAATGTTGCCGAATGTACCCGGCCTCTTCCGATGAGCTTGCTAGTTATCTGTCAACTCTATGCAATATTGACAACATTGCGTATCAATCTGACAAGAAAATGACATCATAACCTAAAATTTTAATATACACAGTGGAATATGTCAAATTATCATGGCCAACCGACGGCTCAACCTTTCGTGAACGGACTATATGTATGTAAGTAAAAAATGTTTTTTAAGGCAATAGTGTAATTCTCATTGCAAAGGTTTAAGACCATTGATAATTTGGGAAAATTATCTCGTTATGCCTAATCAAAAACTTTTAAATATGATGTAACAACTCACAAAAAGGAATCTCAAAATACAGACAATTCACTACAACTTTTTATTCTTTTGTCCTCATTCAGGCAAACAACTTGAATTTATCATTCATGTCAGTCAGTAAAAATATCAAAGCTCATGAACCGAGAACTATAACAATACAGGTGTACCATAAGAGTGAACTGATTAGTAAACATCGAAAATCACTTCCCTTTTCATTCAATAAAACAACTTTTATTCGAAAGCTCAAAACTTAATCAGCATATCCTGAAAATATCAGATGTCTGGAGAGCCTGTGAAGATTTCAATAAATTTTTAAGTCTTATGTTTTCACCAATGGCATTCCCTAATCTCAAGAAGTCATGTTTACCAGGCCCTAACCTAATTTCTTTTATGACAACATTGGTGAAAACATGAAAACAAGAATAAAAATTTATTGAAATATATGAAGACCTTCGTGACATCTAATATTTTCAAGAAATGCTCATCAAGTATTGAGCTTTGGAATAAAAGTTGGTTTGTTGCATAAGAAAGGGAAAGGATTTTCTGTGTTTTTAAGCAGTTGGCCAATTTTATGGTAATCCTCTATTAGGAAGCTTGTTACTGCAACATGACTAAATAATAAAGCTTACCAAGTTTCTGAACTCATCTGAGCTAATGAGATATTTTTCCAGAATACAACTACCCTAACCCCTACTTAGATGAGTAAATTTTCCTTCAAATTGGACATGATGAAAATGTATAACCATCCCTTGGACTATGCTCTACAATACCTCTAATTATAATAATAATAAATAATACCAGGCTCATCGATTCCATCATCATGCATCTTTCACCTAATGAACATTCCAAGATTCCATTATAAATTGAAACCTTCAAAAACATGCTTACATTCCCATGTTCAAAGAGTGAGAAAAGATACAGAGAACACTCAATTTCCTAGATCTTCACACTAGGGGAAGAAGGAACAACACAATAATACAATAATAATACAATATGTATATTCAATACAGAAAGAAGGATTCATTTTGGTTTCTTTCCATATTCAATATACCCAGGTCCCACTATGCAGGAAAGGATGGGCAAAGGAATTGTTAGTAAGAGTATATCTGATCCTAGACTTACTGAGAATTGCTCTGTGTTTTGGCTCAGAGTCATGTGGTTACGATATCCATAGGGAGCGACACAATCAATACAAGGACGCTTTAACCTAAAGGGTTGATATAATTTTGATTATACAATTAAATTTGAAATAAAGTGATGAAAGATATTAGATAACCAAAGACGAATGATGAAATAGTACAAAGGTTTCATTTTCCATAAACAGGGTGCTCTCAAAATTAAATTTAGTTTTGACTGAAGGTACCAACATAAGCCTAGATAAAATATTAAATGAAACAAAATTGTTTATCTCTTTCTTGGAATGTAAATCTGAGTATTCCAGTGTCATCAATCATATCAATATTCAAGTCATGTGATACACTCAACTGTCACTTAACAAATCAATGGCTTATTTCACAGATCAACAATGTTCTTAGCATAATTACTGGGAATTTGTTTCCAAATTCAATGGGCATGAATTTCTTGTAGAGGTCGATATTGGTGAAAAGGCTTATTTGGACGAGTTTTACCTTCAGTCAAAAAGCGATTCAATTTTGAGAACAGTATATTCATTGAACTTCGATTATTTTGTTAACTCGAAACATTATAACCATCTTGCCTTAATTTTACCCAAAAATGAAATTATTATCACTCTTCCTGAAAACAACCTAAAAAGTTATCTCCAATTATTTCTTCTGGGTGGAATAACATCTAAATAAAATGAAATAAGTCACTCTTATTCAATTGGTGGCGCGCACTTTTCATACCTTGTTTATTTCTTGATGAAAAATTGTGTTTGGATTTTTATTTTTAAATATTATCAATTCTGTTGTACTTACTTTTCAGGTACAGTGCTGACATAAGGCATCCTTACTTTGTCTACAAAACTACCAAACCCAAGAGCAAACTTAGAGGTTATGTTTCTCATAGTCCAAGCCAACTGATCACCCAAAAGAGATAATTTCTCTTTGTCGTCCGCCATCGATTTACTGAGATCCATAAGATAGTAAAGGTCAACAGGGTAGTCTTCAGCCTGGGTATAATTCATGAATATACTGTAAGACTGCCCTGAAATTATGCATCATTTGTAGAAAACCATTCGATAAACAAAAGTACGAAGCGCTCATGAGATGAAACCAAAAACATTTGAAACTGTTTAACAAATTAGATTGAAATCAGAATTTTGCCGAGAAACGCCAATATATTCATTTAACCCAAAATTCATTTTGTAAGGCTATAAGAAGGTGCGACATAACTGATTGAAATTGGTACAGTTATCAAATTTCTCTTAGAGAATAATGATATTGAGATTAAATTGCATAATATTAAAATAAAATGGAAAAACGGACTATTGTTCTGAACAATTATTGAAATAGATTCCCCGCTCAACACTTGGTGAAACATTTTAATAGACAAACAGAAAATAAAACACTTGACTATACATTTACATAAATATGTATATTCTATACTGTTATAACATTTCGGGTTTCATCCCATTTTCAAAACTGGATAGAAAATATGAACGAGCATAGAAAGTTCATCCTCCAAAATAAGTCCACAACAGGTTTTATTAACCACTGCATTACGTGTAATCATTTTATCGATACAAACAGGATGTAAATTCTATATACTGAAGAAAAGTGCAAACGATTAGATCTGTTGGAAATGTTTGAAATTTCATATGCGCTCAAAGAAAAGTTACCGATCGTGAATGATCAAATAGATCTGTATCTGTTCATGTATATATTAGTGTCGCTTCAATGCAAAATTTCTGCTTATATGCCATTATAGGTTATAATTGTTATTTATAAGCAGTCTAGGATATCCACTATCAAGAAACTGATGTTAATTTGTCAAAGTTTTGTTACTTTTATATTTTTCAAATAAAAAGTGATTTTTCCGTTGATCTCGAAATAAAAGGTGATTTTAATGTGTACGAAATTAATCATTAACGGCCCATTTTAATGTTCAATTCATGCGATTTTAATGTGCAATCCTCATGGCAACCGTTCACAAAGTATTCAGAAGCATATATACATAGAAATTTTATTATGTCAAATGTAAGTCTTGTGCTAAATGGGAATGTATTTCAATCAAGAATTCATACTCAATTCATATTGAGATCGTCAGAAAAATCTTGTTATCAACTCGGTTATTAATAGAGCGATTCGTGTTGATTAAATAACTTTCCGCCGACCTCGGGTAAAAGGTGACTTTAATGAGTACGAAATTGATCATTTATGACCCATTTAAATGCTCAATTTCGGCTATTTTAATGTGCAATCCTCATGGCAACCGTTCACAAAGTAATCAGACGCACTAGAGAAAATGTCAAAACTCTACTGAAGTTGGAACATAGATACATAAAATTTCATTATGTTAAATGTAAGTCACCGATTATATTGAATATCGAGGAATAAATTTTCATAAAATTTAAATTCTGACAAAGATATAGTCCGTTCACGAAAGGTTGAGCCGTTGGTTGGCCATGAAAATTTGGCATATTCCACTGTGTATATTGAAATTTTAGGTTATGTTCTTTATTTTCTTGTCAGATTGATACGCAATATTGTCAATATTGCATAGAGTTCTCTGATAACTCGCAAGCTCGTCGGACGAGGCCGAGTACTTTCGGCAACGTTGACTTTATTTTACTTTATGACAGTAAATACTGCCAACTTCAGATAAATAAAGAAACGCCTACTATGTGCTCAACCTTTCGTGAACGGACTATATGTAACCATACTTATTTTCAAAACCAGCTGAATAATTTGGAACTTTCAGACGAAAATTAATTCTTTACCAAATTCAACAAAGGTAATAAATCTTGCATAAAGTAACTGAGAAAAATGTTATTTTCACGTATTTTTAATTTTGAATATCTCCGAATTTTCGGTGGAAGATCAGAATCCGTTCCACTAGGACGGAAGTAAATCAAAAAAATTGCATAAGTATTATTTATACATTTTCTTACATCAACTTTTGTCAACAAATTTGAACTTTTACTTGATAACCTAACTTTGCTGATAACAAGAAGTTTAATCTGCTCTAAAGTCTGGTCATTTGCGGACTTGCGGTTGTAATTAATGAATGGAAGGACTAATTTATGACGTTATATGTATAGAACCAAAAAATTATTAATTATTAGAAACGGTTGTGAAATTTGATAAAGGCTTTACCTATGTTGGGTATAATATCAGTGGAGAACTAAAATGGCATCAAAGGGTAACTTAAAGTGTTTAAGGCTTGAGAATAAATTGAAATTAATTTGGGGATTTAATAAAAAGCTGCTGAACGTGGGGGGAACCAGCAGCAAAACAGAATTGAATAAAAAACTTTCAGAAGAGAAAAGAGAGAGCCGCAGATTTAAAAAAACTTATTGAAGTGAATAGTAATTTGTATAGTATTTTGGCCTTATTTTTCCATCTCAAAACAGTTAATTTCGCCACTAGCAATTCTGACAAATCTTAACATTTTCCATCAGTGGTGAGACCAAAATTATTTTATAAATTACACAAACTACAGTTGTTCCACATGAATCTCAATTAAAATCAATTTAAAATCCCATTTATTAGTTTAATTCAGCATAGAAATGATAAAAAGAAAAACAACTTTAATCGAGTTTCAATAATTTTCAACCTATCCTATCTAAGTCAGATTACAACAAAAAAAACTGATCAATTCCTCTTTTTTTCCTAGGACTTTTGTAGCTCAGGATTCTGCAAAGTTTTTAAGGTTCTTCAAAAGTAAAAAAAAAACACTTTTTTGTATTTCTAAATCGAAAATGAATGTTTAAGTACATCCTCATAAAAAAGTTCTAGCTTTAAAGCCTGTTTTAGGTAAGTTCAGGAAGCTGAATAATTTTTTTTTATTGAAGCAACATTCAAAACGACCATCTTAGAAAAATAAAAACTGAAAAATAATCCCAGCATAGGAAGATATGAATGTTTCAAACCCAGCCTACAAAATACATTAAAAAAAAATCATAACTCGAGACCTACAAGAAATTGCATTATATACATGGGATATTTTTGGATAGCTACAGGTCTGAGGAATCTAAAAAAATGTATTGATGTCCATCGCCTGGACACCCTGTAATTTACATAAGAATGATGTTTTATTCAATAAACCTCAACTAATATCATTCCCTAACTCAAAGTGAAAGTACTGTCCCTTGGAGATTCGAGTCAGGGAAGTTCCACTGTATTTATGTGGTAATTGATCAAAGTGCGAAAAATTGTGATATCTAAAATTCAAAACATACCTTTGTGAATGATAATAATAGAGTTTGTATTGATATTGGTAATCTTTCACTATTAAAATAATCTGAAAATTACTTACTTGCCCTCAACTTCAAACTGATCCTCTGAGGGGCTATCTGAACGATTTGACTAGAACCACTCTCAGACCAATTGCTTTCTTCTGCTGCACTTGAAGATGAAGAGGATGATGATGAGGACGATGAAGAAGAAGAGTTTGAGTAGGAAAATCCAGATTCCATGGTACCACCAGATACTGCTGCTTTTCCGTGAGCTTTTGTCAAAGCCATATTAGAAACCAAACTCATGATATTATCAGGGTTGAAAGTGAATTCTTCCGGGCATTGTTCTTGGTTGGGATTGATGTCATAGGCTGGTTGAAAGCATCTTGCTCTATCGCTTTCCCTCTAAAAAGATTATCAGAATGTATACTTCAAATTTCAAACTACAGATTTCATGATATGAAAAAACAAATGATTATTTGATTTGAAGAGAGCAACTGGTGCAGATAGGGTTGCCAGGTTGTCAAACCAAAAATCCGTACAGACCATACAGTTGGGCTGGATATTTGGGTGGAAAACCCTGACACCCTATACAGGTGGTCCAGATCGTAACCAAGAAATTTTAGCCAAGTATTCTACATCAAAATTAATCCCTAGTTTGTCATATAAAACATATGTCGAGAATGTTTCCTCTCCAAGATCATTGTGTTAAAATTATAGAAAAAAAAAATGTTCCTTATTAATAACTTTCACACTGCTTGAAATATTTTTATGAAATTTGAGACATAGGTTTTGAGCGTCAAGGAGCACTTTTTGCATAATATCATTTCTTTTCTATTCTACCAGTGGCGTCGGTACTGCAGCGGGACTGAAAATTTGATAAAGTAGGTACATAATACGAGTAATAATAAGACTATTTTTCGGAACGATTTCTTCTTGCATAAAAATGTGTTTTATTTTTTTAACTGGAAACGGTTTCTCGTACAGCAAAAAGTCAGGAGACCGACTTTGCTCCAAATTAAATAAAGATTTAAGTAGTAATTTTTATTGTCGGATAAACCAGTAGTGTATCATTTTTTTTATCTGAAAATATTCAGTCTAGCTGCAGTACTGACGCGACTGGTAGAATAGAAAAGAAATGATATTATGCAAAAAGTGCTCCTTGACGCTCAAACTCAAAACCTATGTCTCATATTTCATAAAAATATTTCAAGCGTGAAAGTTATCAATAAAAAACATTTTTTTTCTAGTTTTGGCACCAAGTAATTCGGAGATCAAACATTTCTCGACATATGTTTATAAGATAAACTGGGGCTTATTTTTGATGTAGAATACGTGGTTGAAATTTCTTGGTTACGATCTGAACCACCCTGTATAATTCAGAATTTTGTATCTAAGTATTAATGGGTCGAACCAAAAATGTATGTGAAATGAAACTTTTTCGATTATCGCCACAAATTTTGTTAAATTCTATTAATACGAATGAAAGAGAACCTATCGCTATTGTATTAGCGCAATGAATCCAAACAATTGCACCAAAATTGAATATTTTTTTGTTAAATTGGTTTATCCAAATAATGTTTATTCAAGAAAATATTTTCATAGAATTGAAAATGATTTAGGTACTTTTTCTTTAGACTGAAAGAGTTTTTACAAAGTAGGTATATTTTATTTTTTGATAATTCTGACAATTGGAATAAATAATTATCAGATACATATTTTCGATGGTTTTTCTAAATTGTATAAGGAAATAGAAGATTTTGATTAGGAGAAATCGAGTATGTGTGAAGCCAGGAAGTCTTTCAAATACAGTTATAAAAATCCTAACAACTATGTTTTGAATCAGATTATACAACAACACATTTTAGCAATAATATCAACATGTAACCTGTTGATACGTTCTTTTGACCATTGCTGACCTATCAAGATAAAAACTGTTTCAACGTTTGACTTATGCCCTGGGAAGCAAAATAATACTGACAACAGTCAAGAATTCTGAGAAGCAATCTTGAAATGCAAAAAGCTTAACAACATCTGGACAGGTCGGACAGCTTATATTTTGACCAGTACGCAATAAAAAATCCTGACTATTTCCTGCTTTATCCTGACATATGACAACCCTAGGTGCAGTTTATTAATTTTATTAGCCGTAGATATAAAGTAAATGATGATGGATACTTTTAAATATAGTAGAATATTATAGTATTCGTTTTGAAGAGTTTCGTGCTCCTGAGCTATTCCAGTGCTTGTGCGCAACCAATGGAAACCCCTATTTCGAGCTTTTGAGTTGCTCAGGAGCACGAAACTCTTCAAAACGAATAAGCTATATAGTCTATCCTGGAAGTAAACAAATAATCATTCTGTTTTCATATTTTCATGGAATTATATTTTAAAAGGTTGAATTTTAAATAAATTTATGAAATTTGGTATCAATCTTTTGGAAAATGTTTGTATGTACTCACCTTGGGATCGAAGCACCATGCACATGATGGGGTCTGTATACAATCATGACAATTTGGTTTTGAGATGCAAGGATTTTGTGCAGTCAATTGTTCTGGAATTTGTGCGAGGATACAACTAAACATCCAACTGCTTATCAATAAAAGCCTGAGGTTGATGATCCCCATTTTCCTACAATGAAAAGCAAATAAATACATGACTCTATTTTCATTTGCAATTTCAGATATCAGAAATTAAAATTATGTTTTCGAATTATAACTTCTAAAAAATATTCACAGCAATATTTCTTCATATATTGGGTGGTTTTCAGGTGTAGGAGTCTTAAAGGCCAATATTACAAACTAAGAGTTGATAACCGATCAATATTTCTTCCTCAGAGGAAGAAGTAAACTGTTTACTTCTTCAAATTTCGTTAATTCTATTAATCTTCCTCTAGAGATTTCTTCATATTCAGATATATGAGCAATACTACTTAGAATCATCTGAGCTTCCTGATAATAGTGATGTCATATACCCATTATACATTCATTACTAAATATAGACTGAAAAACAGGACTATTTCGTAAAAATTGAACCCACAGATTTACTCTCATTTGTACCAATTGAAAACTGAAAGTGTTACGAAAGTTATTGTAAAATATTGAAAAACAACCCACATGAGAATACACAAGATGTTCAAACAAACGATCAAATTGTGAATAAGCTTGTGATTATCATTACTATTAATAAACCATGGATTTACTACTAGTGGAAAATTTCTATTTATTAAAATTTAGAGTTGAAAGGCCCAATATTTCATCCAAATTAAAGGTAAACAGTAATTTAAAAAATACTTACCAACTCTGGTTTAGCTTATTCCCTAGTTAATAAATAGCGATATTGGGAGTTAATGGGAAATAGAACAAATTTATAACACCATTATCGAGTCATTCAAAGTTCAGGACAGTTTAGTGCCTTCTTGCACTTGCAGTACTTGATCCCTAAAAAGGAGATTCTGGATTTTTTCAGATGAACTCTACTGACGGATGACAAGTAGCAGTTCGGATTAATCACTGAAGTCGAGTCACGGAAGTTAACCGAAGTAGCCGAAGAAACCCGAAGCATATTCAGTGATGTTCCTGGTGTTACAATTGTAACATTTTTGTTATTGTGTTACATTTCAGACCTGGTGCTTTGGTGTTATGTACAGGGCATAGACCTAATAATAATTAATTATAGATCTATAGTACAGGGTGACCAGAATTGGCAATCCCTGGACTACAACTTTTTAACCCCATGAGACTGAGAAAAATGAATGGCACTCATTTAGCCGTTAATCGCAAATGCTCAATTTTTTTGTTTTCGAGTTATTAGTCAAAATTGACATTTTGCCAATTTCAACTTTGGTCATTATACTTGTTCCTGTTTGTGGTATGATCTTGAAAGAAAAACATTATACAGACACTTTTTCGTTAGTAATCCAGTGGCTCAATCTAATCTTTGCTGACGGGTTTCCTTCCTCATTTATTACATGTAACTTTGTATTTTCCTATGGAACAATGGTTTATTTTCACTTAAAAATAATTACCGTTTATTCTCCTTTCAAAAATATATAACATGTCATATATCACTCTTAGGTCAGTGGCGACGCTACTTGGGGGAGAGGCAGGGGTGGCCCAGAATTTTGAGTGAGGGTAGTAATGACTGAATTGGAACAATTTTTTTGAGTATGAGCCATTAAAATTTAGAGGGGCCTTGGCTAACTATTGTTATCAGTTATCAGCACAGAACATAAAATATAGGTATCAGAGAACTCTATGCAATATTGACAACATTGCGTATAAATCTGACAAGAAAATAAATAACATAACCTAAAAGTATACAGAGTGGAATATGCCAAATTTCCATGGCCAATCGACGGATCAACCTTTCGTGAACGGACTATATGTGAAAAATCGAGAACTAAAAATATCAACCTTCTTTTGTTCTGATTTGACAATCTTTTTGAGAATTGCATGATCATTCACTTCGCCAATTTACCTCCTCAAACTCGATTTCATTTCAATCGAAAATTTTCTCATGGAAAAATTTTTTTCGTTACTATAAACTTCGCTATATCGTTGTATTAACACAACTCCCACAAATTGTTGAGTACTGCCATTGAGTTTAAAAATATTTTTTATGGACGGCTACACGGACAGAATTGAATTTGACCATGGATTTATCATCAGGTAGTCGAACCTTATCGTTTTAGACCATTTTCAGATCAAAATTCTTAAATTACAGACATTTAGGCAAAACAAAATAGCACTACCACTTCTTCCTCTGAGTGTCTTATTGTTGTTACGAAATGTTACAATTTATAATTTTGCTGTGTTACAATTGATGGAAGGTCCTAACAACGCTCTGCATATTATAATATGTAATTAAATAAATTCAAAATAGCAATTTTTACCTTTTTGCATTGTTTTGAATAATGAAACAATGTTTTAGCATTTTTAAATTAGACGTTTTTATGAGTATAATATATCTATTGAGTTGAGTTGATTTTTGTAATCGGTGATTATAGGTAAGTATATTTCCGAAGAATACCTATTTGAAATTTGAATATACCTTATAAAGCATCCTTTAGAAAACGGTATAAACATCGATAGTTTTTTATGTCAGGTCGCACGAGATTTTTCATGAAGTAATATTGAAGTTGAGAAAAGTTTCGTCATAGCGCCTATCACTTTTCGGCATCCATCCGGGTACCAACCTTCCTGGAATAAAAATAATAACTTAATTCATTACAAGTAAAATAGTACTTATTCGAGTTATGATGAAAACTTACGATAGGTGTGAGGTCCTGATATCTTAGCTAAGTTGATGGTCGATGGGCCAAATACAGGGTGTCCCAAAACTCGACGTCAACCCGAAACCGGGTGAAAAGGCAAGTAATGCTGGTTATCAGAAAAATATAAAAAAAAATCTAAGTTGCATGATTTTAAAATAATAGGCATTTAAAATAACACGCAAAATTCCACACCCTGTGACAGTCTTTTCGCTCCTGTTGTCACAAATATCAACTTTTCCCAACTTTTTTTTTGCTGTGTAACCTTGAATAATGCTTGTCTAAACTGTAATCAAAATTTGGTCAAAATTTGGATACCAGCTGCTCTAGGTTTCATAAAAATAGGGCTTGCTTCTCAGAAACAAAATTCAAAATAAACAATTGCCTAGTTTCAAATGACTGTATTGAAAAAAAATGTACTACGCAAGTTTGGCATGTTTTGTCAAAAGTTGGCGCATTTAGTAAGGATTCCAAAATGGTATAATACTTGTTGAACTGTAGCTGCCGTAGTTCAAATTTATTTTCGATTGCCTTTGAAAACACTTTTTCTTAAACTGCTTCCCAGTAAAAAAGTCCAATGGATTCAAGTCCGGTGAACGGGCCGGCCACCAGATTGGACCAGAACGTCAGATACATCTTCCGGGAAAAAATGTTACCAGAAAAAAAATTTCCAAAGAAATTTCTCAGGAAAAATATTTTCTGGAAAAATTATTTTCTCTGGAATTTTTTTTTTCTGGTAAAATTTTTTCCCGGAAGATGTATCTGACGTTCTGGTCTAATCTGGTGGCCGGCCCGTTCACCGGACTTGAATCCATTGGACTTTTTTACTGGGAAGCAGTTTAAGAAAAAGTGTATTCAAAGGCAATCGAAAATAAATTTGAACTACGGCAGCTACAGTTTAACAAGTATTATACCATTTTGGAATCCTTACTAAATGCGCCAACTTTTGACAAACTTGCCAAACTTGCGTAGTAAATTTTTTTTATTCAGTCAGTTGAAACTAGGCAAGGGCGTAGCCAGGAATTAATTTCGGGGGGGGGTTTTGACATTTTGCCAATTGACTTTGTAGGTGCCGGGCATTGTGAGGGTCGCTTTCTGTAGCAAGTATTTGTTGGTTTTAAGAATTCAATTATCCTTTTCCTACTTCGGAAACAATATTCAACATAAATATTCCTGGTTAGGTTAGGTAAACCTATTTTTCAAATATGCTTCAGAATTTAATTTTTATTCAGTCAAACAAAAAATTAAAAAACAATATTTATTTCCCAAACAATACTTACAGGATGAATCGATATGAAATTAGTGTGGATGTGTGCTTCATTGAAACTAAATAGAGTTTTTTAATGTTTTACTCCAAAATAGTGCCAACAACATATGAATAGGTATTAAAAATGAACAGTGAGAAACACAAACAATATTTTTTATGGTGAATTCCTTCCGTTCAAGTCTATCCGTCTTTTTTTCCAGCGAATTGGTCAACCAATTCATTTTCATCAATTTTCACACTATAATGAATATTCATTAGCGCCAACCCATTCAATCTAGTTTCGCTAGAAGAATTGCGCAGGTAATTTTTAATTCTCTTTAAGCTGGAAAAACTTCTTTCTGGAGTAGCAGTAGATACTGGAATCGTAGCTAAAATTTGTAGTAGGATGTAGATGTTCGGAAACATATTCTGATTGCACTCATCTAAGCATTCTAATGCCGATTTTGAAATGGAGTTCATTGACATTTTCCATATTTCAAATTCTGCTTTAATTACGTTTTTAGTTTTTTCTGGGAGTAGTGAAGAATACATCGATAATGCGTCTTCTAATTCATATTCTCTGTTAAAATTCTGGGTTGTTTTAAGTGCAAAATGAAAGATTCTTTTTGCAACAAAAAATAACTCTGAAACATTTCGGGGGGGGGGGGGGGGGGGGGGGGGGGGGGGGTTTTTGAACCCCCAACCCCCCCCCCTCCGGGCTACGCCCTTGAAACTAGGCAATTGTTTATTTTGAATTTTTTCTGAGAAGCAAGCCCTATTTTCATGAAACCTAGAGCAGCTGGTATCCAAATTTTGATTACAGTTCAGACAAGCATTATTCAAGGTTACACAGCAAAAAAAAAAGTTGGAAAAAGTTAATATTTGTGGCAACAGGAGCGAAAAGACTGTCACAGGGTGTGGAATTTGGCGTGTTTTTTTTAATGCCCATTATTTTGAAATCATGCAACTTAGATTTTTTTTATATTTTTCTGACAACCAGCATTGCCTACTTGCCTTTTCACCCGGTTCCGGGTTGACGTCGAGTTTTGGGACACCCTGTATATCGGAGTAGTTGGTTTTAGAGTTTATGATTATTAGAAATTAAATGAGTGCTCGTTCTACTTAATCGAGTGCTAAATCGTTTTGCCCAAATGTCAGGGGTTCGACTCCCTTATGAAGAATCCGTGGTCAAACTCAATTCTGTACGTGGGTTTGGTTGTCCGGTTAGTACGATAACTTTCGAAGGGATTCTACTAAAGATTTGATATTTTCAGGTTGAGTTCGGTTCCCAATTGCGTAGGTGAAGTTAGTTAACCAGTCAAACTGTACAAAATGTTCAATAAAATATGGCCATTCAAATTTTTGTGCCTCAATATCTCAAACCAACTGAAAAATTCGAAATGAAAGTTTCGGCCACGTGCAAGATAATCTCATAATAACCTCATGAAAAAGTGATCATAGTATGAACAGCACCTAGAAATTCAATTAGAATATTGAAAAGAAGAAACTTCATATTTCCATAAAAAGATATCCGCTTCGAGTGAAATTATTTTGTTAATCAAGATTGATATACTGAACTTTCATGCGAAATTTAAAAAGGATCGCATAATCTTAATTATTTAATTTTCTCATATTTAATTTTTTGGATATTCCATTCACCAGCTCACAAATCAGTAAAAACGATGGAAAAAAATCCATGAACTACGACTCAAATTGCTTTCTCATCCTCCGTATTCCCATTATTTAGCCCCAAGAGATTATCATTTGTTTCCAAACTTGAAAAAATGCCTCCAGGGAAAGAAATTCGAGACAGACGAAGAAGTCAAATGGGAAACTAAAGCATATTTTGTGGACTTTGATAAATCTTACTATTCAAAAGGTACCGCAATCGTTAGACTGAGAGTATCCAGCTAAAAGAGTACTATGTTGAAGAATAAATAATAATTTTTACAAAAATCCTTCGTTTTTCTTTTCGGGCTCACTATACGCCATAGTACTTGTGAAATGATCCACAAAGATTTATATCGATACATATTCCAATTATATTATTTATCTTAAAGTGGTATATTCGTTTACCTTTCCGGATATTCTCACCACAGATTCGATTTATATTGTTTGGGACCATCGCTAGCTCAAATTTATGAGATTCAATACATTTTGGCAAAAAACACTCTACTTTCTTAGCGAATAGTGCTCCGTATTGCGGGATTGAATTCATTTTGTATTGAAACATTGTGTACTCGCATTCCACCTTTTATTAGAAGACGAGAAAAAACCTTTTTACAGTTATTGAAGTGTTTTGAAATTACTTCTTCGAAAGCTACAAACGAAAGGAAGATAAACAGTAAATGGGAACGGTCCATTCTGAGAACCGTAAAAATGTTGAACTATACTGCCAACCACCCACATGATTCATTCAATTCAATACTGAATGAATTATTTCCGAGATAACCAGATCGAATTGAAAGGTTCGAAAATAAAACAAGAAACTATTCTTATTACCGTCATTAGCAAAGTTGCGGAGTCAATATAGTAAATTGAGATGAATTAATTACACACACTTCGTCGAAAATCTTGGCCCCCTAAGTTTCACAAGAAATGAACAATCTATGTTCTGATGGAAATAAGATGATTTCCTTCTATTTCAACTGTAATATATTTGATATTAAATGTTTGTTACTCTTATACTCTATGCAGGATGAGACAAAAAATATAAATTTCTCGATTGTGTATTCCCGATTAATTTAACCCAAATAGACCTGAATTTTTTTTTATTTCAATAAAAAATGTTTTTTGTTATAGATGAAATGAAGAATTTTCATAGTTTAAGTTTCATTGTGTACTTATTTTCCGCAAAAAATTGAAATTGGAGGTGTTTTTGTAAAGGAACGGTAGGTTTTTGAGAAACTAAGTTTTATTGTGTGATAACTGAATTGATTTACAAGATTTACAATGCATGATAATTAAAAAGGTATTCTTTCGAGAATAAGACTATTTTTTCTTCACAGTCTGATGGAGAATATGTAGGTATAGTAAAAAGCTTGCCAAATTTCAGCGAAAAATTTTGCATATTAACGAAGATATGGTAGTTTATAGTTTCAGCACTTTTGCAAAAAACACCCTGTATCTCTGAAACTAATAGCCTTATGGGACATTTAAACCCACAATCCTCATTCAGTTTGAGATCCTCTATCTCCAGTTAGCCGTTGTCCCTTACGTCATCAGTCACCCTGTATATTGGAACTGTCTACCAATAGTTTCAAAATAGTGTCATCAATGAAATATTTGAATATATCCGTTGGTACTTTGTTTGGAGGACCCACTACTTTTTGAAAATTTGGGAAAAATTCAATGTCCAGAGTCAGCGCTTTATTCCAATAGCTATAACAATATATTTACGTATTTTCAAGGTTATAGAAAGTCACAATCCTACCGTTCCTTTAAAAGAACGGTCTCATTCACGTAGCAAAAGTCAGTAGGTATTCGAAATTATGTAGAAGCTGAATTCTACCCTGAGAATATGTGATAAAGTATGGACTAAATAATTTCATTAGCAGAAGCGATGAATTATAAACGTATGAAAAAATTCATACCTGGACATTATGAGGTATTGGAAGAGCTAATATAAATTTCCGAAGAACACTGCGATTTAAAGTTAATCTAAACACTGAAAAACTTTGTAGGTTATATCCAGAGTTGAAAACTGCATTATTTCAAGTGATAACCTTAAGGCCATCAAATTTCTTCATTATAAGCGTGAATAGGGAACTTTAGACCGATGTGAAATTAGCAGCCAAAATCTGGCAGCCAATTTCCGAATGTGCCCGAACGATCAGTGGCGTCGTGAACTAGGTCTCCCAACTATATATGACGAAATCGAAAAATCTTCGTGCTTGAATGATACTATGTTGTTCATATTTCATCGGAATGAACGGAATACGTAGATAACCGGTTCTGTATCTGAGTGAAACCTTTGAAACAAATATGTCGTATTAGGTATTATAAAAAACATTATTTTAACAAGGAAGACGATGAAAAGCCACCTTAAGACTCATGAAGTGTATTGGGTTTAATATAAGGAATCTACGTTATAAAGGAAAATCCCTTCGGCCCGTCGAAGGGGGTGAAAATGCCCCCAATGTACGAAAAAATTCATTTAAATATGAAGAGGATGAAAAGCCACGTTGAAACTAATACAATATATCGAGTTTATTATAAGGAATCTACGTTATAAAGGAAAATCCCTTCGGCCCCGTCGAAGGGGGTGAAAATGCCCCCAAAGTACGAAAAAATTCATTTAAATATGAAGACGATGAAAAGCCACGTTGAAACTCATACAGTACATCGAGTTTAATATAAGGAATCTACGTTATAAAGGAAAATCCCTTCGGCCCCGTCGAAGGGGTGAAAATGCCCCCCAAAGTACGAAAAAATTCATTTAAATATGAAGACGATGAAAAGCCACGTTGAAACTCATACAGTATATTAAGTTCGATATAAGGAATCTACGTTATGAAGGAAATCCCTTCGGCCCCGTCGAAGGGGGTGAAAATGCCCCCAAAGTACGAAAAAATTCATTTAAATATGAAGACGATGAAAAGCCAGGTTGAAACTCATACAGTATATCGAGTTTAATATAAGGAATCTACGTTATAAAGGAAAATCCCTTCGGCCCCGTCGAAGGGGGTGAAAATGCCCCCCAAAGTACGAAAAAATTATTAAATATGAAGACGATGAAAAGCCACTTTGGAACTCATACAGTATATTAAGTTCGATATAAGGAATCTACGTTATAAAGGAAAATCCCTTCGGCCCCGTCGAAGGGGGTGAAATGCCCCCCAAAGTACGAAAAAATTCATTTAAATATGAAGACGATGAAAAGCCACGTTGCAACTCATACAGTATATTGAGTTTAATATAAGGAATCTACGTTATAAAGGAAAATCCCTTCGGCCCCGTCGAAGGGGGTGAAAATGCCCCCAAAGTACGAAAAAATTCATTTAAATATAAAGACGATGAAAAGCCACGTTGAAACTAATACAATATATCGAGTTTATTATAAGGAATCTACTTATAAAGGAAAATCCCTTCGGCCCCGTCGAAGGGGGTGAAAATGCCCCCCAAAGTACGAAAAATTCATTTAAATATGAAGACGATGAAAAGCCAGGTTGAAACTCATACAGTATATCGAGTTTAATATAAGGAATCTACGTTATAAAGGAAAATCCCTTCGGCCCCGTCAAAGGGGGTGAAAATGCCCCCCAAAGTACGAAAAAATTCATTTAAATATGAAGACGATGAAAAGCCACGTTGAAACTAATACAATATATCGAGTTTATTATGAGGAATCTACGTTATGAAGGAAAATCCCTTCGGCCCCGTCGAAGGGGGTGAAAATGCCCCCCAAAGTACGAAAAAATTCATTTAAATATGAAGACGATGAAAAGCCACGTTGAAACTCATACAGTATATTAAGTTCGATATAAGGAATCTACGTTATAAAGGAAAATCCCTTTGGCCCCGTCGAAGGGGGTGAAATGCCCCCCAAAGTACGAAAAAATTCATTTAAATATGAAGACGATGAAAAGCCAGGTTGAAACTCATACAGTATATCGAGTTTAATATAGGGAATCTAAGTTATAAAGGAAAATCCCTTCGGCCCCGTCGAAGGGGGTGAAAATGCCCCCCAAAGTACGAAAAAATTCATTTAAATATGAAGACGATGAAAAGCCACGTTGAAACTTCATATTTAAATGAATTTTTTCGTACTTTGGGGGGCATTTTCACCGCCTTCGACGGGGTCGAAGGGATTTTCCTTTATAAGGTAGATTCCTTATATTAAACTCAATATACTGTATGAGTTTCAACGTGGCATTTCATCGTCTTCATATTTGAATGAATTTTTTCGTACTTTGGGGGGCATTTTCACCCCCTTCGACGGGGCCGAAGGGATTTTCCTTTATAACGTAGATTCCTTATAATAAACTCAATATACTGTATGAGTTTCAACCTGGCTTTTCATCGTCTTCATATTTAAATGAATTTTTTCGTACTTTGGGGGGCATTTTCACCCCCTTGGACAAGGCCGAAGGGATTTTCCTTCATAACGTAGATTCCTTATATTAAACTCAATATACTGTATGAGTTTCAACGTGGCTTCTCATCGTCTTCATATTTAAATGAATTTTTTCGTACTTTGGGGGGCATTTTCACCCCCTTCGAAGGGGCCGAAGGGATTTTCCTTCATAACGTAGATTCCTTATATTGAACTTAATATACTGTATGAGTTTCAAAGTGGCTTTTCATCGTCTTTATATTTAAATGAATTTTTTCGTACTTTGGGGGGCATTTTCACCCCCTTCGACGGGGCCGAAGGGATTTTCTTTTATAACGTAGATTCCTTATATTAAACTTGATAAACTGTATGAGTTTCAACCTGGCTTTTCATCGTCTTCATATTTAAATGAATTTTTTCGTACTTTGGGGGGCATTTTCACCCCCTTCGACGGGGCCGAAGGGATTTTCCTTTATAACGTAGATTCCTTATAATAAACTCGATATATTGTATTAGTTTCAACGTGGTTTTTCATCGTCTTCATATTTAAATGAATTTTTTCGTACTTTGGGGGACATTTTCACCCCCTTTGACGGGGCCGAAGGGATTTTCCTTTATAACGTAGATTCCTTATATTAAACTCGATATACTGTATGAGTTTGAACCTGGCTTTCATCGTCTTCATATTTAAATGAATTTTTTCGTACTTTGGGGGGCATTTTCACCCCCTTCGACGGGGCCGAAGGGATTTTCCTTTATAAAGTAGATTCCTTATAATAAACTCGATATATTGTATTAGTTTCAACGTGGCTTTTCATCGTCTTTATATTTAAATGAATTTTTTCGTACTTTGGGGGGCATTTTCACCCCCTTCGACGGGGCCGAAGGGATTTTCCTTTATAACGTAGATTCCTTATATCGAACTTAATATACTGTATGAGTTTCAACGTGGCTTTCATCGTCTTCATATTTAAATGAATTTTTTCGTACTTTGGGGGGCATTTTCACCCCCTTCGACGGGGCCGAAGGGATTTTCCTTTATAACGTAGATTCCTTATAATAAACTCGATATATTGTATTAGTTTCAACGTGGTTTTTCATCGTCTTCATATTTAAATGAATTTTTTCGTACTTTGGGGGACATTTTCACCCCCTTTGACGGGGCCGAAGGGATTTTCCTTTATAACGTAGATTCCTTATATTAAACTCGATATACTGTATGAGTTTGAACCTGGCTTTTCATCGTCTTCATATTTAAATGAATTTTTTCGTACTTTGGGGGGCATTTTCACCCCCTTCGACGGGGCCGAAGGGATTTTCCTTTATAAAGTAGATTCCTTATAATAAACTCGATATATTGTATTAGTTTCAACGTGGCTTTTCATCGTCTTTATATTTAAATGAATTTTTTCGTACTTTGGGGGGCATTTTCACCCCCTTCGACGGGGCCGAAGGGATTTTCCTTTATAACGTAGTTTCCTTATATTAAACTCAATATACTGTATGAGTTGCAACGTGGCTTTTCATCGTCTTCATATTTAAATGAATTTTTTCGTACTTTGAGGGGCATTTTCACCCCCTTCGACGGGGCCGAAGGGATTTTCCTTTATAACGTAGATTCCTTATATCGAACTTAATATACTGTATGAGTTCCAAAGTGGCTTTTCATCGTCTTAATATTTAATAAATTTTTTCGTACTTTGGGGGGCATTTTCACCCCCTTCGACGGGGCCGAAGGGATTTTCCTTTATAACGTAGATTCCTTATATTAAACTCGATATACTGTATGAGTTTCAACCTGGCTTTTCATCGTCTTCATATTTAAATGAATTTTTTCGTACTTTGGGGGCATTTTCACACACCTTCGACGGGGCCGAAGGGATTTTCCTTTATAACGTAGATTCCTTATATTAAACTCGATATACTGTATGAGTTTGAACCTGGCTTTTCATCGTCTTCATATTTAAATGAATTTTTTCGTACTTTGGGGGGCATTTTCACCCCCTTGGACGGGGCCGAAGGGATTTTCCTTTATAACGTAGATTCCTTATATTAAACTCGATGTACTGTATGAGTTTCAACGTGGCTTTTCATCGACTTCATATTTAAATGAATTTTTTCGTACTTTGGGGGCATTTTCACCCCCTTCGACGGGCCGAAGGGATTTTCCTTTATAACGTAGATTCCTTATAATGAACTCGATATACTGTATTAGTTTCAACGTGGCTTTTTATCGTCTTCATATTTAAATGAATTTTTTCGTACTTTGGGGGGCTTTTTCACCCCCTTCGACGGGGCCGAAGGAGTTTTCCTTTATAACGTAGATTCCTTATATCGAACTCAATATACTGTATGAGTTTCAACGTGGCTTTTCATCGTCTTCATATTTAAATGAATTTTTTCGTACTTTGGGGGGCATTTTCACCCCTTTGACGGGGCCGA
This sequence comes from Propylea japonica, assembly GCA_013421045.1. Lineage (NCBI taxonomy): Eukaryota > Metazoa > Arthropoda > Insecta > Coleoptera > Coccinellidae > Propylea > Propylea japonica. The sequence goes on from JACDNR010000646.1 coordinate 24,205, forward strand.
AGGGATTTTCCTTTATAACGTAGATTCCTTATATTAAACTCGATGTACTGTATGAGTTTCAACGTGGCTTTTCATCGTCTTCATATTTAAATGAATTTTTTCGTACTTTGGGGGGCATTTTCACCCCCTTCGACGGGCCGGAGGGATTTTCCTTTATAACGTAGATTCCTTATAATAAACTCGATATACTGTATTAGTTTCAACGTGGCTTTTCATCGTCTTCATATTTAAATGAATTTTTTCGTACTTTGGGGGGCATTTTCGCCCCCTTCGACGGGGCCGAAGGGATTTTCCATTATAACGTAGATTCCTTATATTAAACCCAATACACTTCATGAGTCTCAAGGTGGCTTTTCATCGTCTTCCTTGAAAATAATGTTTTTTAATACCTAATACGACATATTTGTTTCAAAGGTTTCACCCAGATACAGAACCGGTTATCTACGTATTCCGTTCATTCCGATGAAATATGAACAACATAGTTATCATTCAAGCACGGAAGATTTTTCGATTTCGTTATATATAGTTGGGAGACCTAGTTCACGACGCCACTGATCGTTCGGGCACATTCGGAAATTGGCTGCCAGATTTTGGCTGCTAATTTCACATCGGTACTTTTAGATAGGTGTTCCTTATACGGAAGGGTAGGTCCATTTGGGTTAAGTTATTCCACAAGTGAATCCAAAATCAAGAATCTTTATTACTCTCATTTTTCAAACAACTGCCAGTTACGCCTAGGTATCCCACGAATCAAGTCATTAATGAAATTTTCAAGCATATCGTTTCATTCTTTTTGAAGGGTTGAATTCAATTCCTGAAGAGTTGGTTTTGGCGATTGGGTATTGCTCTCCCTAAGTAATTCCATTTGTACAGGGTGATTCACTTATCTTGGTAACCTAATTTTTATCGAAAAGGGATGAAAACTTTTTTATTCTATTGACGGTATTTGGTACAAGTCAATGTTGACTTGAGATGTGCGTAAAAGTCGGAAAAAAGAATTAAGATGCCAGGCGTCGCGACGCTATCAATTTTTTTCCAGGAACATACCTTATTTTTTATTGTGTCATTCCAAAGATGATTTGATTGTGGATGTTTCTATTCAATACTATTTTTTTTCTATTTCTTACCGTCAGCAACCTGCAGCGTGTTTTATGTTGATTTTATTCCATTTATTTTTTTCTGTATTGGGACAGTATGTCTTGATTTAAAGACATAGATATGATTGTATTCATCAAAATCAAAGAGTCCTTGTATTTTTGCTTAAACAATGCTATTTCTCAATCATTATATTCATCAAATATTATTTTCAATAACAATAAACATTTTTTTAATAACAAACGAAATATAACGGCCATTATGATCCATACATAGATTATATCTTTTCTTATTTCATTATACCTTAGTTACTTTGGCCAAAATATAAGGGTTCACTTGGACAAAGTAACTTATACTGAACTAAGGAAGAGATATAATAAATGTATCGATCATAATGGCCGCTATATAGAACATTTGATTTGACTTGTTGCATTTATTTTTGAAAAAATGTTAATTGTTATAAAATAAAATATTTGATAAATACAAGATGCGGCACGGAGGGCGGACGTTTTTCAGATGAGCATAACTTTCCCCCACTGAGGACGAGAGAAGTGGGGAAGGTGCCGTTAGACTCGTGTGTTCCTAGCATTCATAAAGAAAGTATTGTCTGTTCCTTAGACTAAGGAAGAGTCTGTCTAAAGTCGCATCCACACTATGCCGAACGACATCATTCGACTTGTGTCGTTCGACAAAGTCGAATAAGTGTGGACGTTGTAGAAGTCGAATCGAATCATGTCGCTTCCAACCCGACTGAGCGCGGTCCCGATCAAACGAAGTCGAATCGAATCATTTAGTCTGGACGTGTCGACTGTCGAATGGGCCGAATGGGGTTCAGTTGCATCCAAAATCGCTGCGTATTCACATGCCGTCTCTCTCTAAATTGAACTTCCTTTCACTTTCAATGCTCGCTCACAACTGAGTCGGACCGTTTATCGTTCGACACGTCCACACCGATTGTCGAATCGAACGTGTCGTCCCGAACGTGTCGAATGATGTCGTTCGGCATAGTGTGGATGCGACTTAAGGTCTGTTCTGTGCTAGCATTTATTTACCAGTTGTCGCAGGGGGGTGAAACGCTAGAAGTAAAATCTACAACACGGACATACGTCTCCCCATTTATTTTGGGGGCGGAGCCAAGCAGTGACGTATGTCTGAGCTAAATCAAAGTTATGTCAAATTTAAATGGGATGGAGATGGATGTCAATGCTGCCATTTTTATTGTTTGTGTGTTGTTTTGTTTGAGTCGAAGAAGGAAGTGAAAAAGTTATAATAATTGTTTAAATATTGCCAATATGAAAGTATTTGTGAGGACATTGAAGTTATATTTTGTGTTTCTTTGATAAGCAATAAGGTTTTAGTAATCATTCTCTTTTTGGATGTATCTTTGCCTTCCGAATGAATCAGTGTTATTGTGTACTGTGTAGTGACTACCTATAGTGACTTAACTTGACTTTTTTAATATAAGTGTTGATGTTCTATACGTATTATATGAACAAATGCTTCAAAATTTGTCAACGATTGCTCGGAAGTTTTTCAACTGCACTCAAATTGTAAGACCTGTGGTTGATCATGAATGTTTATTAGTTCAAAACATTCAATAGTTATGTACTGTACAATTGAGCCTAATAAAATAATTATTTTTATAATGTATATTTTCTTTCTAATCTGCCTTTTAATTCCGAAACAATAGGAAAAGCAAGTAAAATAAATAAAAAATATATATTATCTTCTTTCTCTCTCTTTCTGGAACACAGAGCATTGTCAAAATTCGGGACGAAACCATAGAACCTCTCTCTTACAAAAAGCGACCACCCCTCAGAATCCAATCGCCCCATTTATTTTTGACGTTTCAAATGTCACGCGTGTTGTAGGGGTTTAGTAGGCAGATAGCACTTCTTATATTTTATGTTCTGTGAGTTGTCGTCATGGAGCCTTGGACGGTGGAGCATCGTGTTTTCGCCTATGATAGTTTCGTCCGAAATAATGAGTCAGTCACGGTCGTGCAGCGTGAGTTTCGTCGCCATTTCCACATTCATCGGAATAGAGCTATTCCCTCTCGAAACACCATCCTTCGTTGGGTTGAATCACTTCGCAGACGTGGTGAACTGATCAACAGAAGACCAAGAGAACCTGTGCGAACAGTTCGAACGCCTGAAAATGTTGAACGCGTTCGACAAGCCATTTTTCGCAGTCCGTCGCGATCTGCTCGGAACATGCTGCTGCACTTCGCCTCAGTGATCGTTCGGTGAAGCAAATTTTGCATATGGATCTTCGCTTTCACCCCTACAAATTGGCCATTGTGCAACAGTTACACCCCGGAGATTATGCACAACGAATGAACTTCGCACGTGAGATGGAAGCACTCACAGAACATACAATATAAGAAGTGATACCTGCCTACTAAATCCTGGCAACACGGATGACATTTAAACCACAGAAACTCCAATATAGCCGCCATATTGGAGCCGGGTGGAGACGATTCCATTTGAATGTCTAGGGGGTGTCCGCTGTCCGGATTTCGAAGCTTGTCAACTACTATTTTGTGGTTTATTGGTTATTTAATGATATTCTGTGTTCAGCATTCCTCGAAAATGAGAGAGAGAGAGAGAGAAACAACATCATCATCTTTTAAAAAATTCGGAACAGGAAAAATATTTATTGAAACTAATACAGTATTTAATGATAATAACTTTATTTATATTATTTTTACAGTTTCCAATTATTGAATATTCAAACATTCTATTAATTAAAAAATACATAATATAATGATGGTCAATGGTAAATGACTCACCAACGTGACTATAATTTAGATGTTATTTTTAAAAGAAATCAAATTTACTTGCTTTACTTGCTTCTTAACAAACCAAAAACCATGCATGATTAAAAAAGACCGAATTATTGTAACTACCCACACAGAGTGAGTGGTCTTACAATTTCAGTGATTTGATTTTCAACAAAATGATAAAATTATCTTGAATGAAATGTAAAAGATATTCGAAAAAATTAAACGGTCATTATTGTTCACATAAGTTAACTAGTTTCACTTCACAATAACACTGTGAGCGATTGATAATTGCAGCAAATGTGAATTCTTACGATTCGGATCATAGTTTTCCAAATAAAATGAAATCAATATGATTCTTTAAAAACTTACGGGGTTCAATGAAACAGAAAATTATAGATAAGGATATTTGAATTGTCCATTATTCCACAGTTATGTACCTATTATGATCACTATTTTCACTTCACAATAACACTGCTTCAACTAAGGAGGGTAAGAAAGATCTGCAGTCGGAACATTCAAAACCTGGATCGGGGCAGGCAGTAACACTTCTTACTGAAAAGAGCAAAAAGTATCATTCAATTATTAAGTCTCACAATATGAAAAGTTAAATAATATGTATATTAGTTCATTATTTTTGAATCTATCTTTCAGAGTAGATTACTTGCCAATTGTTGTTTTCACAAAATTAATTTCAGAATTATCAGTTAAATATTTGAATGAATCGAAAATATATTGCAGACAAGTCTGTGTATATTGCAAAAAAAGATTTTCAACTTGATACCTACTGAAAACAAAGAAAAACATACCTGCTGGAAAGAAAATGCATCTTATCTCACAAGATCCCTGCAGAAACATAAATAATAACTTGAATCACAACACTTTATTTTGCCCAAAATCATTAATCACTTTCGCTATTTGCAATAAACATTCACTTCTATCATTTCTCAAACTCAAACAACAAACAATGAAAATGGCTGCACATGACATGAATCTCTGCTAAATTGTCAAAATGTCAAATCTGTCAGCCACCCCACTTATCTAAGACATACGCTTGTCTATAATCGCTACATTCGCTACGGCCGCCATGACAGGGCCGGGTGGGAGGACGTATGTCTGAGTGGTCGTGTTTCCAACTTAGCACTAGCCGTTTCACCCCCCTGGAAGCACTGATCGATCAAAATGAGAATTTTTTCTTATGGGGACACCTCAAGGCTAGAGTATACGAGACCAAGCCCCGAACTCTGGACGAATTGAAAAGGGCTATTCGCGTGGAAGTTGCCCAAGTTGAGGGAGCGATGTTGGAGAGAGTCTACGCGAACTTCCAAGAGCGCCTCCAGCACTGCATCACCGATTTCGGCCACCACATGCCTGATGTGATTTTCCACACTTGACTGTCTCAAATGCTATTTCCTTGAGAATCTGATTCCGTCAATAAATGTGTTTTTGAGTAAAAATTAACGCTTTTATTATTTTTTTAAAACCATCCATCCTCCGTGCCGCACCCTGTATAATGATGGAGAAATAGTTTGCCACAAAGTCTCTTCGGTTTTAAGAAACGCAATCATATCTATATCTCTAAATCAAGGCTTACTGTCACAATGCAGAAAAAAATAGAAGGAATAGAATTAACAGGCTGCAGGTCGCTGACGGTAAGAAATAAAAAAAATTGTATTGAGAAGAAACATTCAGATGAAGTTAGAGCACAGTGGTAGATAGCATAATGATAATGAGTTCCTTGAAAATAGATAACCGCAATGTGCAATTCATTTTTCTCTGCCTCCATAGAGTTGATTAGTTGAAAAGTGTGGTCCAGGGATCATGAATTCTTGGCGGCCCTTCCAAATAATATCGATTTCTTTGGACATAAAGGTCCTTCAGATGTGAAGAAAATGTTTTTTGAAAGATGACACTACCGCCTGTCATTGAAGTATGACAATATAAAAACGTTCAACTTGAAAACGCCATAAAAAAATTCTTTAAAAAAGTTCACAGTAAAAATATTTATCTGTAAGTTACTTAATTTGAGAGTTATTGCTGCTCGAATATAATCACTACGCGAGCAAAAGACACGAGACAGGTCGTCATGAAGGCCACTGCCTGTCTACAGAGCAGAGGAGGCCATTTTGAGCAATTTTTATGATTAATTTGTTTGTTTGATCATTGAAAATTATCGAAAGTACAGTACTGAGTTTTTTTTCATTTTATCAATTTTCGTAAGGGTCATGTTCGAACAGCAATAACTCTCAAATTATGTAACTTACAGAAATGATGTGAGTGTTGTTTTGTAGCTTGTGTCCTTGCGTGTTAAGTCATTAACTTCAATGTGCTAGTTCTTGTACTATTGCGGATTTACTGAGAAAATCAGTACATATTTTCACTATGAACTTTTTCAAAGAATTTTTTTATGCCGTTTTCGAGTTGAATGTTTATATATTGTTATACTTCAATGAAAGGTGGTAGTATCATTTTTCAAAAAACATTTTTTTAACATCTGTAGGACCTTTATGTCCAAAGAAATCGATATTATTTGGAAGGGTCAACGAAAATAAAAGAGTAAATTTAAAATGGGGGCTACTACAAATCTAAGGGGGTAAACTTCCAAGTTTGGGTGTTTTTGTAGACAATATTAGGTATATTTGATGATCTTAAATTATCGCTAAGTCATGACCGAACACACTGTATAGTTTTTCGGTAACCGTCCGGAAAGTACCCACTTCCTAGGCGCTTATTCTCTGAGAAAGTAGCATTCCATAGTTCGGGAAGTACGTACTTCCCAGAAGATCACCTCATAGCAACGAAATAACGGCTGACAGTTCATATAAAATTAGTTATTATGAAAGTTGGCATGTTTTGTATCGCAATTAATCAATTTGATGGTGTTTCTTTACGGTTGCCGAAAAAATAGTGCGCCCAACACGTCCGAAAATAGTTTTATTGGACCCTACTTTCCGGACTTACGTAAATTACTATTCCACAATATTTTCCACTCAAATTTCATTTAATCATGTAAATATCAGGTCAAGAATCCCCCATACGCTGAAAATTCAATCCAAACAGCTCTACATAACGGCATGAACTCGGAGAGCCAAGCTCCGCGAGCATACACAACATATCAAACGGTGCGGGCCAATAAGGAAACAGCACTGTGTCCCACATGTTTCTACTCTACGTCGACGGTCGAACGACGTGTTGCATTAGCCGTCGCGTCGTAACGTAACCCGCATCGCATTCGATAATGACAGTGTTTTGTGGTGACAGCGACGGGATTGACAGCAATCAAATCCAAAACATCGTACATCTTAAAAATAATGCAAACGATATTTCCGTTTTCCGAAGAATTATTTTATGCGAACAAGCATAAAAAGAAAAATCTTTGGTTTTATTGTGGAAAGTGGAATGGAATTTTTTTCATTCATTTTTTCCGGAGGAAACCCGTCATATTAGAAGTTTACACTAATCGAGACAGTTCAGTGACAATGCTTTGCTTTACATGATTGGGGGCTTCGATTGAGATCGTACAGCTCATAAGAAGGCCAAAATTAATAGATTGGACGCAACAAAGTATTGAAAAAAAAATTAATTTAGTATTCTTTTTAAACCTTAGTTTCGCCCTAATTTGGTTCGTATGTTTATTTTTTTCAGTATTTGTATTCAATCAAGTAATAGGAACATCCAGAGTTGGACGATACAGGTTTACCACCTAGTTAGAATATTATCATTTCTCTGAAGAGAAACTTAGATATCATTCTTTCTGGAAAATTTTTCTCAGATTATTCATGAATCTGAAGATAGCGAATATTTGAAAACTGTAATATGTACAGGGTGATTTTTCAACATGCTGAATCAATCTGAAATTATCACAATAACCACCCTCAAGTCAGTAAAAATTCTAGATCTATTTTATGTACCCACCAATATTGTGCTACAGCTACACTTAAAATTTAATCGAAATTGAACAAGTATTACGAAAGTGATCAATAAAAGTAAAAGCTATTGAATCTGATAAATCACTTCAGTAGTCTCAATTGAGGCCCTTAACCATAACCCAAAATTGTTCTGAAGCTATCCTTATTAGTGTAAACTTTTTAAAAAATGTAACGGTCTCCTCTGGAATCCCAGTTTTATTATCGAATTAACTTAATCTTGTAGTATACAGATTTGTTTATATTCTATGCACATAGGTATCTTGAATGATTCGTGTAACGTCTTAAACTTGCAAAATGTGGATAATTTTATTTACAAATGATTAACAGTATATTATACAGGGTCTCTATAAATGATTGTAACAGCGCAGTGGCTTTGAATTATTTATATAACTTTGTTACGCAGGTTAGGGTGTCAATTATATGACTGGCCAACGGCGGTGCTACAATCATTTATAAGGTATGTAATCACTCAGAAATTTCTACAGAAAATCCACCAGCATTTGATCTATTTGTAGTGTATATGAAGATTAATTGTAAGTGTGGCAGTCAATATAAATATTGTCACAAAAAATAAAGCTACACCTGCTTTTATTCAAAACAGATATTTTATTTTATTTTTTATTATCTGCTTATAAATTTGATTTTCAATACTTACTTTTCATGTAGCTGCATTTATCATCTCATAGGGATTAATAATCACAGCAGGTGAATTTAAATTTCACATTATTTTTGAAACACAACTAATTTGTTTTGAAGTAGGTAATAATTAAAAATATATTTCAGATTTAAACATTTACTTTTCTAACTTTAATTAAGTGCAATACATAATACAATGCAAAAAAATACTGAGGTTAATGCAAAAACTGAAATTTTTGTCCAAGGCCTCTGGAATTCAAACACTTCTTGCTCTTAGAACACATGCTTTGTTCATTGATAAACTGGAAACATATCACCTATGAGTAGGTCAACCTAAAATAATAAGCAGTGTTTCAAAAGAAACTGAAGATTGAAGAAGAAAAAAATTAAGCTGTTCATCAATATCTGAAATTATTAAAATGAGCAACATGCATACTTTACACCATACAAAGAAAACATACCATAATTCCATAGACATCCTTTTGACTTCAAAAGTACAGCCTGTAGAACTGAATTAATTTTTTTTTGGAAAATATGACTGTTTGTCAATTTTTCTTTTCCTGGTTGGAGTATTGGAACACTGTAAGTCATAAGCATCATCAATTATTTTAGCAATTTTTCGACCAACACTCTCTTCCAATAGGTCAAGTTTCAGATGAGCTTGTTCTTTCACCACCTAAAATCAAATTTGAAAAAAACCGTATGCATGAATATTCCCAAAGACTTACACCATATGCTTTAGTAGCATCAATCGGAGCATTTGAAATTTGATTGGATTCCCTTATAATACTCTGAACATCCATCTCAAATTCAGTCCTACTTGTTGATGGTTGGCATATGTATAGGTTATTGCTCTCGTCGTCGTCGTCATCATCATTCGGTCTTCTTAAAATAGTACTGCTTCTCTTTAATACCAAAGCAACTGCATGGATATGTTTGCACATGACAGCCTTTACAGTGTATTGCACAATCACATTTAAATATGTGGATGCATATCTAACACTTATCACAGTATAAGGATCTGCAATCCATTTCACATAAGGCATCATACGAGACGATATGGAATTTATCACTATTATATTCTGATTGAACTCTAAATCCCCAGTTTCTAAGCAAACTACTTTTGCTGTCAGTCCCTTTTCTGCTCTCGAGTGGGCTTCTCTATTAGTTCTGGCCTGGTAGGAATTGGCAGAAGGTCTTTCAGTTTCAATGATATTTTTCCATAGTTTATCATTTACCAATTCCTCTAGCGTATCCAGTAATTTCTCCACCCTAAAATGCATTTTTTAGAAAAGAATTATTTATTCTTCAAATCTATACCTTATGTTCTGTTTCCCCCTCATTTTATTGTATTTTAATACTTTATTTAAGCTTTCAATAGCGATATTCGTATTAATCCCTGCATTTATTCTGTAGCAGTGTGCCCACATCATGATCCTTTCTTCACTTTGAAAATAATATCTGAAAAAAATTAATGAAATCTTAAATTATACTTTTCACATGTAGATACACTCACTGCTTTAAATATTTAAGAAATGCATATTCCTGCTCTTTTTCTAAGTGCTCGAAATATTCCTCTTTCATCTTGTGGAATGTCGGTACGTTTGTCTCCTTCAAAATCATTCTCATTCTCCTTTTCATTTCTGTTTTATTTTCCATCTTCTTCAATTTGTTTCTCCCCTGAATATTCCAGTTTTTTATAACATGCCAAGAACAGAGAAGTCTTCTTGGTTTTTTTCTGTTACCATTGCCTGTAAAATTTTAAAGAATTATAAATCCACAATTTAGATGAATGTTCTCTATTACCTGACACCATGCATTGTAATATTTTATATCATCGTCAGTCATAATATAATCTGCTTCCACTGGCTCTCCGATTTTAGCTTTCAGTGCATTGAAAAAAATAGTTTGGATTGTTTGATCCAGCCTATTTGATAAGAAGAATGCAACAGGGAACCCAATTTTGTTTTCATCTTTGACTAAAACTATGGTCAGATCAAAATGTTTGGAATTTGTGCCGTGGGTTCCGTCAACACATATAATTTTTTTGAATTCTTTGAGCTTTCTCTCCATATCACTATTCATATAGCCTAGGGCAAAATCTTCTTCTGCAATCCAGGGTAGGTTCTCCTAATAAAATGAAAATTGAAAGAAAAGATGATTAAAAATGAATGTACAGTTTTGAATTATATACATACCAATTTGCTTAAACAAAAAAAACATAGTTTTTTCCTTGACTGTTCCACTCTTGAACTTTCAAAGCAGTAGCTACCATGTCGTTATCGTGCCTCTTTTCTCTATATTGAATTTTTTTATGATATAAGCAAAATCAGCCCTTTTAGTATATTAATTCTTTCTAGCTTATCATTTGTTATTTTTCTTGAATCTTCCAAAATCCTCTCTTTTGAGACTCCTTCTATCAATTTAGTGGCAATCATCTTCTGCGCGTCTTTCGTCAAACGTTTAGAACGAAGTAGATCGTCATGACCAACATGCGTCTCCACAAATTAACGTCCACAGCTGAAATATACAGGTTCAGATATTCTCATCGGAAACATACGATATTCAATGTGATAGAGAGGGTATATATCATATACTCAGGTATATACCTGATTAAATACAATGGAAACCTACCCTTATGAGTTATCTTAACTCGAATTCTCGAAGGACAATAGCCAGACATTTAATACTTCCACCAGTATTAATGCTTCGTTGGGTACACTTGCTAGTAAATCCTGCGAAATAAAACAAAAAGCTGATACATGACCTCTGGTGAATTGAGTGTATTATGCTGAATAACAATAGGTACACACCTGAATAATTACTACGATTGCATTCATAATAAACCATCAGTCCTTCAGATGATTTCCTATGAGCGTGTTTGATATAATCCACATTTCTGTTATCAAGTGATCTCCAAGTCTCAAATTCTTTCTCATTTTTGAACGTTAAAAATGAAGTTTTGATATCTAGAGAATGAATCTGCTGTAAATGATTGATTAGCATATCATGTTTTTCGTAACCAACTTTGTTTCTTCAGGGCAAATTGGACATTTTATTAGCCTGTTCCTTTTAGAGGGAAGAGGTTCTTCATTGTGCATATCTCTCAAATGACGATTTTTGGCCGAAACACTTGAGAATTCCTTTTGACAAATGGACAAGTCAATTTTTCGCTGGAAATGTATAATGTTAATACCAGGCTGATTATATTTCTACAATAATAATAATACCTAATATTCATTGACAAAACAAAATATTACTATCTAATCTAAACACTCACCTTCCTCCTTCCATGTCTTCAATTTATTCTTGAAACTTTGCGAATACAAAACAAATAGCTAACTCCGCTAACTGAAAATTTTTCAGCAAACGTCTAACTGACTGTGATGTGATCACAACACAATTGACATTCTTGAAAGTATTCGTTGCATTCGAATGCAATATTTCAGCAATTCGAATGATTTTGCATTCGGTTTTGGAGGGACACCTATCATAAAAAATCAGGTACTATGTCGTAAAGGTTCATATATCAGCACTTTGCGTGCTTTTTTTAGGAAAATGAACTCTATGCCATTCATTCGCCAAATTTCGAATGAATCATTCGTTTTGCATTCGGTTCGGGCGGCATCTACCTGAAATTGTAGTTAATGTCCGTAAGGCTCAATATCTATGTCATTAGTGCTATTTCTTAGGGAGGTTTTCGAAATTGAGCTCTATTGGAATTCATTCGGTCTAAATTTCGAATGAATCATTCGTTTTGCATTCGGTTTCGGGCGGCATCTACCTGAAATTTAGTTACTATGTCCGTAGGCTCAATATCTATGTCATTACGTACTATTTCTTAGGGAGGTTTTTTGAAACTGAACTCTATTGCAATTCATTCGGTCTAAAATTTCGAATGAATTATTCGTTTTTCATTCGGTTTGGGGTGGCATCTAGCAGAAATATCAGACACTATATACCATTAAGGCTCAATTCTTGCTTTTGCATGCTATTTCTTATGGAGGTATTTGAAATTGAACTCTATTGGAATTATTCGGTCTGAATTTCGAATGATCATTCGTTTTGCATCGTTTGGGTTTGTTGGTCAACTGTCAACAGCAGAAATATTAGATACTAAAAATCAATAAGGCCCAATATTCTGCGTTTGCATGCTATTTCTTATGGAGGTTTTGGAAATGAACTCTATGGGAATTCATTCGTTGAAAATTTCGAATGAATCATTCGGTTTGGGGTAGCATTTAGCAGAAATATTGTATACTATATATCAATAAGGCCCAATATTTCTGCCTTTGTGTGCTATTTCTTACGGAGGTTTTTGAAATTGAACTCTTTTGAAAATTCATTTAATGGTTTTCAAGCATATAAGTTCTTATGAGATGTTAGCTCATCGAAGAAAAAATTAAACTTCAAGTGCAAGTTCTTGTACCATTGCGGATTTATTAGGGAAAATCAGTACTTACATTTTTTCACTAACATTTTTTAAAGAATTTTCCTATGACATCACTTAGTTGAATGTTTTCATATTGATTCGCTTTAATAAAAGGTGATACTACCATCTTTCAAAAAACATTTTTTTCAAATCAGTAGGACCTTTATGTCCAAAGAAATCGATATTATTTGGAAGGGTCAACTAAAATAAAAAAGTAAATTTAAAATGAGGGCCACTCCAAAACTGACGAATGAATTCCAATAGAGTTCAATTTCCAAAACCTCCATAAGAAATAGCATGCAAACGCAGAAATATGGGGCCTATTGATTTATAGTATCTAATATTTCTGCTATTTGCCACCCCAAACCGAATGCAAAACGAATGATTCATTCGAAATTCAGACCGAATGAATTCCAATAGAGTTCAATTTCAAAAACCTCCATAAGAAATAGCACGTAATGACATAGATATTGAGCCTTACGGACATAGTAACTACAATTTCAGGTAGATGCCGCGCCGACCGACCGAAACCGAATGCAAAACGAATGATCATTCGAAATTTAGACCGAATGAATTCCAATAGAGCTCAATTTCGAAAACCTCCCTAAGAAATAGCACGTAATGACATAGATATTGAGCCTTACGGACATAGTAACTACAATTTCAGGTAGATGCCGCCCGAAACCGAATGCAAAACGAATGATTCATTCGAATTTAGACCGAATGAATTCCAATAGAGCTCAATTTCAAAACCTCCCTAAGAAATAGCACGCAATGATAGATATTGAGCCTTACGGACATAGTAACTACAATTTCAGGTAGATGCCGCCCGCCAAACGAATGCAAAACGAATGCTCATTCGAAATTTGGACCGAATGAATGGCAATAGAGTTCATTTTCCGAATGAATGGCAATAGAGTTCATTTTCCTAAAAAAAGCAGGCAAATGCTGAGATATTGAACTTAACGACATAGTTCCTGATTTTTATTGTAGGTGTCGCCTCAAACCGAATGCAAAATCATTCGAATGATCATTCGATTCTCAAATTCATTCGTTCATTCGGTTTTCGATTTTTGAAAGAATTCGGTTTTGCCCATCACTAAAAAAAAACCGTTTCGTTGAGGAATACGATCATAGTCATAGACAAATTTATCTTTCACAGTGTTTTTTGGCCTTCGCTAAATTATAACACACCAAAATTGTAAATTTTTTCTTAGCTCCATCAAATGCCTATAATTCCATATTTGTAGAAACTGCGATAAAAAAAATGCATTTTCCCTATATTAAATTCATTAGGAACTGCTGAAACGAAAATCGTAACCTTTTTTCCTCATTTTAAAATCACAGAACACTGTGTTAAAATAGTACGTAACACTGTAACGCTACATCTTAAATGTAACACAAATGTTACAATCGTAACACCTGAAACATCACTGCTGTCAAAGAGAGAAAGATATATTTCTCTCTCTCGTTGAGCGTTGACGCACGGTATGCGCATGCATCTGAGTCCGCTGTTTCCTTATTGGCCCGCACCGTTTGATATGTTGTGTATGCTAAGCTCCGCGCAATCATTTACTATTACTAAAAGGATAAGGGATCACAGACGGGGTTCACAGAATGTTGGGTTGTTTTAGGGTGTTGTTTTTGTTGATTTATTTGGGTTTCGGGGGGTGGATTTTTGCGCGACCGAAGGTCGCGCCTTGAAGAGGAAGGACGGAAGTTTCTTTAGAGACGTCCGACGCCGCGAAGCGGCGTCGGGAACATTTTTAAAAAAATTCCCGAAAAGGGTCAATTTCAACAATTTGCGAAAAAAGCGTCCCGTAGAATTCGATAGGCTCCGAAGAAATGCTCCTCGAACGTCGCTGTCGCTGTCGACCCGATGTCGAATAACGTCGCAAGGTCCCACTAAAGAAATCGTTTCTCTAGACCGTCTGCAAGATATCGAAAAGAACGAAAGAAAATGTTGAATTTTTTGACGTTTCTTAAAATCAATTTATTTATGAAATCGGAAAATTAGACAACTGTCAGATGTGTTTGAGAGGAGGAAGTCTATCAGGAAAATGCTCATTTTAGAAGAAATAGACCAGATCTAAATGAAACAAGGTATGAATATCCTTTTTCAATCGTTTTATAACCTTTATTACTAAAGGTTTTTGTTCTAGGAGCGATGAATTTAAAAAAATGAATCAAATGAAAACGTAGTACGGGAGAACTGTCAGATGTGTTTAAGTGAGGAAGTGCCTGAGAATTTTGGTTCATTGTGAACGAAATAGGGCAGATCCTATCCAAATGAAACAAGGTATGAATATCATTTTTGAATAGTTCTATTACGTTATTGATGAAAATATTCGTTTTAGGAATATCGAAATTACTAGAAAGAACCAAGTTCATGTGTGGATAACTGAAGACCCATCACAGAGGAATTTGATGAAAGCAATGATGTATTTATTGTTCAAGTGAATTTTATTTATTATAAAGTCAGTATGTATTGGTGCTTTTTATAGATCCTTTCACGATATTCACAAGTGTTTGAATAGTTTTAAAGTGATGATTGTTATTGACATGTCCTGTCAGTGGTGTTTGAAGGAACTTGAATGTTACCGATGTAAATAACAGTAAGTACATGAAGTTTGCATTTATTGATCTGTTTAAAAAGGTAGATCTATTTAAAAAGGCGAATCTATTTAAAAAGGGAGATCAATTCAAGAAAATTCATCAGTTTTGACATGTCAACAATTTGCCATTTTGAGATGGAAAAAAAACAGATAGAACGGAAAATAGGTAAAAAATAACGTATTTTAATCATAGGCACGAGTTTTAACCCCTATTTTTTTTTCCAGCTATTCTAAATATCAATGACGAGTCAAATGAGGTTTATACATGTATGTGAAGTTTGGAATTTTTACATATTAGAACGAAAAATCTTCATAAATAAGGCTAGGTATTCTCGAAATGTCATTCCTTAACGTTCAATCGCCTAATTTCATTGCATTTTAGGGCGCCAACAAAAATTCCCTACTTTAAATATACGTCATTTCCATTCAGCTCGACGTAAACAAATTTATATAAGTAGAAATTAATTCCTTTCGAAAAGAAAAGAGAGAGGTAGGCCCAAAATATCCTTTTCTATTTTCATTCCGTTAAATCATTGACATTTCAGGTTTACGTTGAGTTTTGATTTGCAAATCTTAACCAACAAATTTGAAATGAACCTAAATATTTGAACATTACATGATACGATAAAGAATACCCATTCAGAGGTCTTTCAGCATCCGAGATGTGTAATTGCATTTACAGGTTTCGAAGGAAATTCTTGATGAATGATTTGTTGTGAATTTTATAATACCGAGTCAAATCGAATTCCGGTACCTGACCGAAAAAACGCTTCTAAAAGGTAAGTCAGCAAGTTACTCGAATTTTAACGATTGTTTGACAAAATTTTTCTTTGATTCAGGTCCTCAAGTGAAAATTGAGATTAATCTCCAACTTCGGTTATGAACTGTCATCACCTAGGTATACCAAAATCTATATGTACCCTTTTACTGGCAGGCTGTTGGGAATGTTCTATCAAATACCTACTTTGGAAAGCCCTGGAATTTCCCCTGGAGAATAATTTATATCAGTTGTTACCTAAAAATGTGAATTGGAATAAAATTTCCATATGTAGGTAACCGAAGGTGGATATTCTTTCTTCATGTGCCATTTTGAGATGGAAAAAAAACAGATAGAACGGAAAATAGGTAAAAATAACGTATTTTAATCATTAGGCACGAGTTTTACCCCTTATTTTTTTTTCAGCTATTCTAAATATCAATGACGAGTCAAATGAGTTATACATGTATGTGAAGTTTGGAAATTTACATCATTTCGAACGAAAAATCTTCATAAATAAGGCTAGGTATTCTCGAAATGTCATTCTTAACGTTCAATCGCCTAATTTCATTGCATTTTAGGGCGCCAACAAAAAATCCCTACTTTAAATATACGTCATTTCCATTCAGCTCGACGTAAAACAAATTTAATAAGGAGAAATTAATTCCTTTCAAAAGAAAAGAGAGAGGTAGGACCAAAATATCCTTTCTATCTTTCATTCCGTTAATCATTTACATTTCAGGTTTACGTTGAGTTTTTGATTTGCAAATCATTAACCAACCAAAATTTGAAATGAACCTAAAAATTTGAACATTACATGATACGATAAAAATACCAATTCAGAGGTCTTTC
>JACDNR010000647.1:0-29401 GCA_013421045.1 Propylea japonica
TATTCAATTTATTATTACCACCTTCGCATTTAAGCATACTTATTAATAACTCCTGTTCTTCAGTTCTCTTCTCCATTTGGTATTGAAGCTTTTCCATTAAATTAACAGTCGTAACCAGGTTTGGTTTTCAATTTCGAGTTTTTGACAGCATTTGTTCTTGCCGTCACCTCCCTTTACATTTTCCTCAAAAATTTCCGAAACATTTTCCAAATCCAGTGCTGCAATCAATGCGTCGTTGGTTTTTTTTAAGGAGTGATTAAAGAGAAATTGCTTTTATTTTAGTTAATTTTAATTTTTTTACACTGTTTTGTTGTTCTTTACAAATGTTGTTTATTGCACAATGCTTCTAGATTTAATAATTTTTTTATTTTTTTGTTGATCGGGTGCGGGTTTTGAGTGTAAGAGTAGTCTCTGACTAAACTCCCTACTGCATCTCGGCTCTGGATCGTTTATACCACATGCATTTGTGGATTTGTATAATATGTGCTCTTTCACTACGAAATGAAGGCCATTATTATTTTTAAATATGTCCAGTATGGCACTGTCCAACTGGCACGACAAAATACTCTCTGTAATGCATTGAATATCGTATGAAGTAATTGAAATAATTATTTATGAAAATTATCAAAAAGGATCATATTGGACAGTAAACTCGTAATAATCGTATATGACTGTTATCAGATATTGTATCACAGGGAGGGCTGGTTAAAGTAAGACTCATCCGCACTGTTGATATATTAGTCGACAATTACTCATCAGAATAATTATGAAAAAAATTTCAGATAGTATTTTCGAAGAATTCCGGCTATTGGATGTTTGAAAGTTTGAAAGTATAATATTGTCTAATATGGATGAAAAAATACCATGTATCGCTCGAATTCAATTTCTATGTCACATATGCGGACTTCAATAGACCTAGATATTACTACTTCTTCGAAAAACTTACTTCTCACATTTTAGAGCATACTTATCCCAAAATCCATCGAAGTGCTGTCAGTTCATATGTTACGTGATACTTCAAAATATTTCGCTGCTTTGAATTATTACACCTTGACATCCTCCACTCTCTCTAATAATATCTAGTAGTAATTCTAGCTCAAATGTGCCATTTATGTCTTGATTTATGACTGCATCCAGGGTCAACAAAATTGAGAATGAGAAAGCTATGTAAGATACATAATGATTCAAATAAAAACAGAAATAATTGAGTAAATAATAATGAATCAAAAGGTCCAGTGGGCTCAAGTTAAAAAACGAACAAATAGGTAATGAAACACAATCGAAAGATTTAATACAAAACTTATCCCAGGTAGTTTCTGCTCCTATTTCTTAGCTATTCAATAAATTAATTCATATTATTTCTTCAATATCTCCTTTTCTTTCAATAATTCAATTTTCATTACTCACCCTTCATTTGGGATCTTTTCAATCATAATTATTCTTTTCTTCCCCCGTTTTCTTTTCTTTAGTAATTCTTCTTCAACTTTTTTTTGCTTTCGGAAATCCAACTTGAATTTATAATTTAGTTGTCAAATTGACAACGTACTCACTAGATTCTTCGTTTTACTCATTTCCGTACCATGAACTATCTTGTGAATTTATTATCGTTATAGTACGTGTCAACGTTATACAGGGTGTTTGAAAACTTATTAGGTGAATGGGTTTCAGTAAAAATTCATAAAATATATATAAAAAAACTGGCATGATATTTAGTCCTCTCATTCAAATTCCAAGAATAATAGTTATTACACTGATCAACAATAAATTGCTAGGGATCACTTATGAACTTCTCTTCATTTGTATTTTTTTCGAGATATCTCGTGAATATCTGTACAATATATGTTCTCTAAGGAAAAAGTAAGATGTTATGAGTTGATTATATCAAAGTCTTCCTCACTTCATCGGCTCTTGTTCACAAAATCGATTATTATCTGTAGGCTGTTACAGGTGGAGTGAAAAGCAATGTGGTATTTGTTATTAAATCTGTTTTTTTCTCTCGTTCAAACACATGAGGTGACAATAATTGAAGAAATGAGAACACTATCAGCTTATCAGTCATGCCGAGAAGACGTTTGCCTCCTGTGCAACTGGACCAAATCATTCAGGAAGGTTTGTCCCAGCGAGAAGTGTCCCGGCGGTTGAATGTTTCGCAAAGTGTCGTGAGTCGGGCTTGGAAAAGGTTCATCCAAAACGACTCAGTAGCTTATGTTCATGGGGGAGGTCGGCAGCGCAGTACAACAGCTGCCCAAGATCGTCTTTTGATCCTCAATGCTAGGAGAAATCCCACTTACCCGGCGTCGTGGCTCAATAGATCACTGAGAGTTGCAACAGGAGTTCTAATTTCGAACCAGACTGTGAGACGACGACTACATGTTCGTGGTTTGAGAGCACGTAGGAGGGTACAACATCCCCGTTTGAATAGGGAACACCGGGTTCATCGACGGCAATGGGCTGAGGAGCACCGCAATTGGACACTTGAAGATTGGAGCCGATGTTTATTCACGGATGAGTCTAGATTTCGTTTGGTTAACTCCGATGGACGGATTCTTGCTTGGAGGGAAAGAGTTCGAAGGTATGCAGAACAGTTTATGGTACCCACAACAGCTTTTGGCGGAGGTTCTATATGTGTATGGGGAGGCATTTGTTTCAACCAACGCACAGAGTTGGTTGTTCTGGAGAACACCACCATTACCAGCCAGAGATATCACGATATGATTATTGAACCCATAATTGTTCCGTTTGCGGCTGCCGTGGGCGAGAATTTCATTTTAAAAAATTAAATTTTTTTCTTAAAAAACTAGATATATTTAAAAACGAATAACATTTCATTGACGATAATGCCCGTCCACACCGTAGTCGTCTGGTTAATGAAGCGCTAGAAACTCATGCTATTGATAAGATGGACTGGCCAGCTCGCTCTCCAGACATGAATTGCATCGAACATGTCTGGTCTGAGATGTCTAGACAATTGTCAACCTTAGAACAACCGATCAATAACCTGGAGGACCTTTCTAACGCTTTACGGGATATTTGGACGAATTTGCCCCAAAATTTTATAATCGTTTGATCGAAAGTATGCCTCGTAGGGTAGAATGCTTGAGACGAGCTCGTGGGGACCAACTAGGTACAAGCTTAACCGAAACTTCAGCCTTCTTGTGGTTTCATCATAAAATTTTTATGTTATTCAAACACAGAATTTTGAGTGTTCCTAATAAAGTCTTTTTTTTCCCCAACTTTCCATTTTTTCATTCGTTTCTCAAGTGAACCATATTATCAACTGAGAATACTCTGATATCTGACTAAATTTATAATCTTGGAGCGAATATTTCAGAAATAAATTTAGAACAAGTAAGTGATCCCTATCAATTGTTGAGCAGTGTATTTTGATATCATAGGGAGCTCATTCTACCTCTTCATTCATGACTTCCAACATCACATGTTTTAATTCAATTCGTTCTTCAATATCTTCTCTTCCTTCAATAAGTCATTATTCATTACCTACCCTCCATTTGGAATCTATAGTAATTTTTCTTAAATTTTTTTTTTACTTTCGGAAACTAATTATTATATTTTATTTTTTATGTAACCCATCTGCCGTACCCTCAACTATCTTGTGAATCCAATAGCGTTATGAAACGTGTCTTGGATATACAGGATGTTTGACGATGTAAAAAAAAACTCATAAAGTGAATGGGTTTTTGTTCAATGAAAAATGTAGACAAAAATTGACATTATATTGCGTTCGCTTATTAAAATTTCGCAAATAATAGTTATTACATATTTGGATATCATAGGGAGTCCATAGAACATGTTCATCAATGAGTTCAATATTTCCGTTCAACTATTTTCCTGAAAATTCTTTCCTTATCGAACTATAGAAGGTTTGTCTGAACAAATGTTCATTCTATTTAATAATGATGAAGTTTCATTTTGTTCCGTATTGTATTCGTTGTACGAACAGCCAGTGTGATAGCTTACCTATGCCCGTACATAGTCGATGCTCCGTCAGATCTCAATCTCATACTCAAGCCGTTCTCGGCGGAGACGAGCTCGCATGCTTAGCGACGATTGTATCTCATAAACAAACCTTCGGCAAAACTCGGCGGAGCATTCGAACATCGTCGGAATCTGGTTATTTTCACTTTTTCTGTGGTATCATGCTGAGTTGCCATGGAGATCCGCCATTTACATTTTGAAATTTGAATATTGACAATTTGTATGACAGTTCGACATCCGAGCACGTCGGTAGCTGAGCATCGACGAAGTATTGCTTGAGTACTATGAGATGAAAAGGAATGCTTGAGAACTGCTTGAGTACGGGAACTGACGGAGCATCGACTATGAGTACGGGCATTAGTCATTTCAGAAAGGGTTATTAAATCAACTT
This sequence comes from Propylea japonica, assembly GCA_013421045.1. Taxonomy (NCBI): domain Eukaryota; kingdom Metazoa; phylum Arthropoda; class Insecta; order Coleoptera; family Coccinellidae; genus Propylea; species Propylea japonica. Next base: position 4,388 of record JACDNR010000647.1, read on the forward strand.
TTTATAAATGATAGCGATAGTTTATAATTCGGGACTATTAATCGCTAGATTAATAAACGAGTTGATAAGATGCTTTCATCGACCACCTTATAGATTAAGAATTGATTCTTGATTGAAATATATTTTCATTTCGCAAAAGATATACATTTGACATACTTAATATAAATTTCTTTGTTTCTATGTTCCAGTTGAATTGTAATATTAGTCGTATTCCTTCTGAATACACATTAAAATAGGACAAAAGAAGCGTTAACATGGTTCGCTATTTATCAATTCCGTATACGTTAAACTTAGCTATAATTTTAAGGCAGATGGAAATAGTAGTACACCCCCAATTTTGAGATTTGGGATGGAATAACGAAAAAACTATTGGACAGGTCAAATTTTGTTGAAAGGGGGACATATAAAGGTGTTCAAATGAGTTCGATATCACCGCCCCTCTAGCCGCAACTCTTAACAGCTCTCATTTTTGAATAGGGAATAGGAGTCGAGCAGCACCTGGTTGCAAAGGCAATCAAATTTTCTTCATGATTGTATTTTTTATCGCTTTATTATCACACAGGGTGACTCAGTATTCCATCAATAACTTTCACACGCCAAATATGGATCTTTTAGATGGACGGGGTCAAACAATGAATTCGATGTCACTACCCCTCTAGTCGCTACCACACGCAATTATTTTTGAATAGAGATTATAGGTCGATCAGCTTTGTTGAAAAGGTAATTCAAAAATAATTGCTCTAATTGGTAGCGGCTAGAGGAGTAGTGATATCGAATTCATTGTTTGACCCCGTCCATCTAAAAGATCCTGAGCGTTTTTTCCATCTCAAAGATCCAAATTTGGCGTGTGAAAGATATTGATGAAATACTGAGTCACCCTGTATAATAATAAAGCGATAAAAAATACAATCATGAAGAAAATTGAGTTGCCTTTGCCACCAGGTGCTGCTCGACTCCTATTCCCTATTCAAAAATGAGAGCTGAATTCATTTTTTGACTCGTCCGAGCGTTTTTTCCATCTTCCAAATTCGGCGTGTGAATGTTATTGATGGAATACTGAGTCACTCTGTATAATAACAAAGCGATGAAAAAAAAATACACTCATGCAGGAAACTGAATTGCTTTTCCGACTAGGTGCTATTCGACCCCTTTTCCTTATTGAGAAGTGAGAGCTGTTAGGGATTGCGGCTACAGGTGTAGTGAAATCAAACTCATTTGAACACCCTTATTTGTCCCCCTTTCAACAAAATTTGACCTGTCCGAGCGTTTTTTCGTGATTCCATCCCAACCCTCAAAATTCGGGGTGGAAAGTTATGGATGACCCACCCTGTATAAAGTATACTACAGTACTACTCGTTCTCGTTGCACACTGTACTTTATTCACGACTACTGAATATTTCTTGAAGGCTTCAACATTTCGCGACCGTGACAAGGCCCTTCTGTAACAAATGTGAAAAAAGTCAATTTGACAAATGAAGCATTTTTGGAGAACTCATCATAGTATATTTTGTAAGGACAATTGCTTTAATTGTTGTAGTAAAAGTAGATTTGGTCCCTGACTGACAAGGTATACCTATATTTGTTAATTAGAGTACTTCAGAATACTGAAGAAATATCAAATTGAAGAATATAATATTGAACTTAAATCTATGAAGCATCTGACAACAGTGGAATAATAACTCATTATTCACTTGTGATTATGGGTTATTGGCGAATGCAATATTTTCTGAGATGTATAATTATAACATTATAACAAGTATGCTTACAAAGAAGCCGATGATAGGAACGTGAAAAAATAACTGAAAATAAACGTGCCAAAAAGGAAATCCATTATGCCCCTACAGCGAACTGGTGAACTTCGAACCCTTTTACCCTTAGGGACGTCTCAGAGAAATAGGGGGACACCCTCCATATCCATTGCAAATACCGCATAATAAAAATAAAAACGGACAGCAGATGAGCCTGAGGCAGACACCAGGAGATGACGAGCATATGTCCTGACCGGCAGATTTGTAACTGTCTGAACTAATATGCATATAGGAAAGCACAGACGTATCAAATCAGGTATTCACGAATTTCCTCAGGAGAAATCTGAATGTGATTGGATTGTGATATCCCTGGGGGATAGCCGGACAATCCTAGTTTTAAACTTTCGAGCGAGAACCTTTCTGATGGCAATTTCTTGTTCGGGCAAACGTTCGTGTTACTATAGACAGTTTTTTTTCATTTAAATTGTTCATTCTTCGTTCTATATGATTGACTAATATTTCGCCATTCTAGATGGTCTCATGAACTCCTACAGAAAACGATTATTCTGAAAATTCCGCATCAGTAATTTTAAACCATCGCAAATTTATTCTTGTGGAACAGCGAATTATTATGGAAATATTTGGACGTTTATAATGACTAGGAATAGAATAAATTAAACGTCTAATTATAATATATTATAGAATAAATTAAATGTCTAATACTCGTATAAAATAATTTATGTGAATTTTTTTTACAGAATATCTCACTGGGTCAAATAAAATGCAGAATTTTTTTTCGCGCATTTGATAAATATAATATTCGTTTTCTGTTATGTCTATATAGAGTGATTCCTTTTCTCTGTAAAATATTTCAACCGAAGATTATCAAGGCCAAAAGAAATTCTTTTTTCATTTACCATATTTCCAATTCAGCCTAGATAAAAAGATATAGCCATTATAAGTTTATAATGAAGTATGATTGTCCTGTAATCCTGAGACTGAAGTTTTTCTAAGCATTAGATATACCAGTAAACCATTCAAATCTTCGAAATAAGCTTCTGGACTTATTATAAAAACAAACGTGAACTTACTGTTCCCAAATGAATATTCCGATAGATGTTCAATATAGCACAAACATTTTGGTGTCAGCGGTGAACTCTTTCGGTGGATTGAGTCTTTTCTGCAGGATTGCCAGTTCCAGGCAAAGATGGCAGACGTTATTTTGCGGAATTTCCCAGTTGGTAGTGGCACGCCACAGCGATCAGTCCTCAGTCTAATCCTATTCCTAGCCTATGTGGCTGATTTGACGACAGGCTTGATTTGCCGTCACTCTTCGTATGCGGATGATTTTAAGATCTTGGCCGATGTCCCTTCAGGTGTTCGCTTGCAGCATCAGGATTTGGATCGCACATTAATAGTGTAGCTAGTAGAGCTAACAAACTCATCTACCTCATCAAACGGTCATTTCGTCTTTGCTCAGTGGAGACCTGCAAATTGCTCTACACCACCTTTATTCGACCCATACTGGAGTATACTGGTCCTGTTCTGGGCGCCAGTGCTAGTTCGAGATCGTGAAACCTTGGATACGGTCCAGCGAAGAACTAGTTTGTTTGGTCTACTACATTTTTGGACCGTTGGCATCGTGTGCGTGTTGATCTCATCTTGACGTTCTCCATGGGCTTTTCGGTTGTGATGTGAGTGGACTTTTTGTGCGGGATCGGGCGGGCAGTCGTGGTCATCATCAGCTCTACCGGGAGAACTTCAAGTCTACCGAACGAGAGCATTATTTCTCAAATTAAGTATTCCGCGAATGCTGAAGTTGTCTGTGTCCCGTCAGTTAAAGCCTTCATGAATCGGCTTGATCATTACTTGACTATTCCGTAATCGCTGCTGCTAGTCTATTGTATTGCAATGTAATTCTTTGTACTTATTTGTATTTGAGATGTATAGGCTCTTGCCTCCTCTCTTATCCTCATTAAATAATAATAATAATAACATCGACTTTGTGCCGGTTTTCTATAAATGTCCTAAGTAAATGTTCATCTAGGCTTATTTCAATATCAAGGGAATTTATGGAATTAATTAATACTTTCTCTAGAGTGAACTTGATTCTTTTCGAAATTCAAATTGTTGAAAAATGTCTTCAATTTTTCTTCATTTCAGACCAAACCCAAAAAATGTCTTCCATAGTACTAAATGTTGAGCTTAGTGCAAAGTCATAATTTGGACTTCAACACGATTAACATAAATGTCCGACATTCGGCAACTGAATGGGCATACCATTGGTACACCACCCTCCCTACCATATGTTATATCATTGGAATAAAAGCAATTTTTTATTGGAGAGTAAATATAAGATCAGAATCGAGAATTTGTCATTGAAACATAAAAAAAATATCTAAAATAAACTAAACTAAAATTCTGAAAAATATAGACAATAATTCGCTTTTAAATAATATATCAGTATTTGCTAGGAGATATATGTTTAAATACTTAATAAAAAAATATTTTCAATCTATTCTGTGTTCCTGCCTGTTTGACTTATATTCCTTGCCTCCTGACATCCTTGTTTATTCACCCCCACTTCCTTGTGTCCTTGATCCAATCTTAATTCTCGTTCCTTCCGCTCACATGTTTCGTGAGTGGTGATATTGAACATAATAATATTAAAATATTCTTTTATATCCAATTCAGCACCCCAGATTGTAATAGTTTTTATCTTTAAATAAATCTAATTGATGTCATTTCAATATTGGAAAATAAGAAATGTTTTTGTAAGATATGCTCATGTAGACGCCGACATGATGTTTAAACTTTTTTGAAGCGACCCATATGAATCTTTTGCCATGGCCGCCCAGATCTCCCAATGTTTCGTACAAAAAGCATGTTTCGGACATCATGGATTGGAAATTTACGCCAGTCTCCACCTACTTTGGCGGTTCTGAGACATGAACTACTGGTAGCTTGGAATAGTATTCCTCAAGAAATAGACCATCTTATTGTATCAATGACAAGACAAGTTGAGGAGTTTATATACAAACACATTATTTTTTCTTCAAATTTCAATCATTTACTCCTTGCTATACTATGTATATTTTACTAAAACAATTTATAATTTAAACAGCCCCTTCTCGGTGTTGCAGTTTGTTTGTCAGTTGTTCAAATCAATAATGTGAATTATTTCCTAATATTTTTGTAGAAAACGCCACCACAAAACATACTTTCAGGCACATCGCTAGATAGATAATCAAATTATCTTTCATTTGATGTATCACAACCCAAATATTTCTATCAAAAAAAGTAGAGGGTGCGGAGCGTAATTCTTCGTACAAGAATTATTGGCGAGTTACGTTACTTTTTTAACACGCTGTATATCACATCGATCTAATATAATTATATCGAATTCTTATACTTATAGGTCTTTCCGTATAATAACTCTTTTAAGAGAACCTCACGGGAGTTGAGCAGTAAAAAGTACAAATCCATCGAAATTGAGACCATAAAATAGATGAAGTAAGTTTAATGACCCATAGCCATTCAAGTCAGGTGTCGGATTCAATTGGAATGTCGCCCAGGAGGAGTTCAAAACAGCTACATAACTCACCCCAGCTCAGAAAGCCGAAAGAAAGCGGAAACTGGATTGAAGAAATAATGTTATACTATATTTCCTCTGCCTGTTCATGCATCAGCTGTGTGATAAAATAACCTCTAGTTTTTGAAAAGGATTTTATGCTTAGAGATTTTACAGGATCAAATAACGTGAATTTTGAAATAATTGAATAGATCCGTGGAAGAAGATACAATAAAAGGTATTTTATTCACGACTATTGTAAAATCCGTCCACTGTACGTATCTGTGCGCGGTCATAATAATACCCATTAATCACAAGGAAATAATGAGATTGCTTCAAAGATTTAGCTTTGATATAATATTCTTTAAATTGGTATTCTTTCAGTATTCTAAAGTACTCCAACTAGCAAATATGGGAATACTTTGTCAATCGACGGCCAAGTCTACTTTTATTACAACAACAATTTTCCTTAAAAATATACTATGATAAGTATCAACTTGTCTTTTTTCACGCTTGTCATAGAAGGGTCTTATCGCGGTCGCCAAATGTTAAAATTTTCTAAAATATAATATTCAGTAGTCGCAGATAAAGTATACTGTGCTACTCGCTTATAATAGCTATCATTATACGCTCGTTTCATAATTTACTACCCTCATGATCAACTTATATTGTTAATAATAATTATAATTTATATAACATCGATTATTCAATCGACCATTATCAAAAAAACATATGATCAAAATGAACTAAAAATATCATTATTATCAATACAACTTCTGTGTAAAAATTTATTGAAGGTACCAAGATGAAGTCCTCTACAATTAGCCATAAGAGGTACCTTTATATAAGACCTATGACCTACCGTGAACAAAATAATTTGGTTTTTGTCAATATGAATTATCCATAATATCCACAGAATGACTGAACGAAGAATATAATAATGCAAGTAGATAGGCAACAAGAGTTCGGAAACAATTTTGATCATTTTACATGTAAATTCCCATAAAGAATTCTAAGGTCCAAATAAGCGAAAATGATACCACATTGAAATTCCAAAGTCCAAATCGACGTAGACGTGTAGGGTGGGGTTTCAAGGTCAGAGAGGGCCCAGAGGCTGAGTGGTCCAGATGTTGGGTGCGGGAGTCCAGTGGCTGCGGGGTTGGAGATTCCAAAGTTGGAGGCTGTGAGGTTGATGGTGCAGGGTTGGATGTTGAGGGGGTTGGATGCTGAAGTGATTGATGTTGAGAGAGTGGAGGAAGAGGTGTGGCAGAATATGGAGTTGTCATAGTTTCTAGCTCAAAACAAAGTTAATTCGCATAAGTAATTCCAAGGTTTTGCATTATTCGTTTTGGTCATATCATAAAATCTCAACAACAATCCCTCTAAACTCGGAGGGCGCTAAGGAGCCGGCATTCGGATGCTAGGGTCAGGTACCAGAGGCTCCGGAATTCATGTACCAAGGAACAGGATCCGGAGGTCAGACAGTTAGCTCCTATTTCACCATATAGGGAAATATAGAATGTATATCTATTCAGAAGAAACCAAACACATATGAGGTAGAAGCGAGAAATGATAAATTCATCGCTATAGGTTATGGAAAGAACTTGATGTCTTCATTTGGTATAATACACCAAATTATTGTATACAGGTTGGTATATTGAAATCATAAGACAAAATTAAACATTAATTTAACTTTTAGTTACATAATCACAATAAACAATTACATCATGAAGAGTGTTTACTTATATCATTTCAGATTACATTGTCGATAATGCATGTAATATAGAGATCTTATCCATAGATTCTTCAGGTTCTTCATCATCAAGTCTATTGACCAAATAATGCCCCCACAGCAGAGTATCGAAAGTTCCTGGCATTAAATATCGTTAGAGTCCTGCGCACTCAATGCTATTTTATTTTGACTTATCGAGAAAACTTGATGTTTTTGTCCTTGGATTAAGTACTGTAAAATAATTTTTTCTTTCGAAGTTTCATAGCCAGTGAATGAAATCTTCAAAAGATATATTGTTTTTGACAATTGATTTTCTAACAAGTTCGCCTTTTTTTGTAACACCAAAATTTCGAATAAGTGAATCAATTTCATCGATATCGTATTCTATTTTTTCATTGACTTCTTTTAGATTCCAATTCATTATGAACTCTTGAATTTCTTATGTGTATAGTTTTGATCTGAGGCCTACATAATCGCTTATTGGTACACCATTATTCTCATCTTTCATAATGCCTAATGTCTATTTATTAAGCTGTGCTATCCTATAGGGATTATCTTAAACGGAGGAATCGGAATAGACATGACAATCTTATTTCAATAGAAGTACGGATCTTTATATAATTCATGAATCACAGAATCTGTATCAGTATACAGTGCGATAGAATCATCACCGAAAGCTTTCTTCATGTATTCATAATGTAAGTCATATATCTTAGTTTGGGCTACATCTAAGATGATGATGCCAACATAAATCGGTTTGTTCAGATATATTTCCAGTTTTATAAGTTCAACAGCTACCAAATTTTCTCTGAAAACTACGGAATTTTTGAACTCTGGTTTAGAAATGTACGCTCCAGTGCCATATCGACCTTCCCATTTCGTTAGAAGATGAACATTAACCCTCTTCATTATGTTTTCCATCGTTTTCCCGAAGACAGCGTTATTCATCATTTTGAATTAATTGTTTTCAAACTCATACTTTGCTTTCTTCCTTAGCTCAGTAGCTAGATCTATATATTATTGTAACCAAGCAAATTGTTTGAATTTCAGTACTCGATGTATTTTAGTTAAAATCAATCCATTCTAGATCTATATTTAGAAAATATCCCTGAATTCCACAGGGAAATATGTACTTAAACTCTACCTAGCAACAGCCCCACGATAAAGTGGTATGTACACTGAGAGAAATATTCATTTATATCTAATAAATTTTATTTATACTTAACAAATAACTGTTTCAAATATGGACTAACTTACCTGTATTAATATTCAACATATGATTTCTTACAGTGCATTTCTTTAATGCTAACAAACGATTATTTTTCATTAAAAGAATATTATTTACTGGGTATACTTATATATTCTTCTAGTGAATAAATATTTCATAATATTCAAAAAACTTTTTGTAATTGTGATCATATATTTGTTATAACTAAAGCAGCAGTATCATTATTTTAAATAAGTCATTTCGTTATTTACCTCATTAATTTTTAATACCTAAAGTCCATTTTTTATATATAAAATTGACATTTTAAATGATGCCATATAATTGTTAACTGATTGCTATTTAATTATTGATTATTAAGATGCATATAATATGAAATAAATGACCAATAAATAAAAAAACAATTGCTCCCATATATTTATTTAAGAACTCAACATTATACACAATACATGTTTGGTATATAACAAAAAAATATTATTTATTCTGTTTTGTGAACATTTATTGCAAACAGGCCATTAGATAAAGTGTTAATAAAAAATGCATAAAACACCAGCTATCAGTATGGACAATAATATAATAAATAATTACATATTATTTACCTTTCTGATTTATTTTCATTTTTGTCTTCTATTTGTTCATTCAAAATTTTGTAATTTTTTAAATGAAAAATAATCTCTTTCCAACTCGCGAAATTAATTCATTCAGTGCATCACTCTTGCTCTCCAACAATTCAGGCAATAATTTGAGAGTGACGCCATCATCTGAAAACACGTTCTTAACATCATCTTATTGATGAAGAATTATCTTCCAATCAAAAAACTTAGTTTTGAGTCAAGAAATTTCAGTGAATATCAAATAGTTTCTTTGTTATTAATAAATATTTTAATAGTCAATATACTATTGAAGACGCTTTTCAGAACTTTCCAATATCGATAATAATATACATATTATTATTACCTAGTGCTATAGTAAACATGATTGTGAATCAAATCAAAATAGCTATATCCCAGAGGGACCGAGGTCTTCTGGAAATACTGAAGTCTAATGTACATAATCACAAACCTCTGAATCTCTCCACATATTCACCCATTCCCATTTCCATAAGTAAATTCTCCATCACTGTAAAAATACACTGTTTGTTTCACCGAAACACGACGCTATAGATATTACATTAAAAGCGTTAATCTTTAATATCTTATATCTATAATGTATCACTTAGGTACTCAACATTGAAACAGTCAGTCGCAGATCGCCACGCCGAGAAATAAACCGCGAAATGAAACGCATGCGCCAAACCAAGCCACAGCACCACAACAGATAACAGAATAATCTACCACTAGACACTTTTTTCTTGTATTAGCCAGGCGCCCTGGAGCCAGACTGTCAGATGACACAGTTGGCCGACGTCATGCGTCATGTAGAACGAACTCATTCGAACCCACCCCACCACTGCCGAATTCGTTGATTATAAACTAATTTTGAATAACAATAAAGGAATATTGGAAAAAAAATCAAATATGTTATGGTTTAAATAATAAATTTTCGAATATTTCCAAGGAAAATGTATTTTTCATTGTTAGTACCTTGCCCGCCTTGAGTTCTTGAAATTGTTGTTCTTTCAACACAGCATTTAGGATGATGTTTGTTGGCCTTCGTACACAGTGTTCTCATTTTCCGTTGGAGATGATCGAGATCTGTATTACTCCACTTTACGATTCCGAAAGAGTAGGTGAGAACTGAGCAAGCGTAGGTGTTAACAGCTTTTGTGAAATTTCTGCTGTTCAGTTTCGTTTTCAGAACGCTCCTCATTCTTCTGGTGAACTCCGCTGTTAGTTCGTCCTTCATCACTCGTTGGTCTATCCTTTGACATTGTTTCATACCTAGGTATTTGTATAGATCACCTGCCAGCATTGCTTTAATTTCCTCTCCGTTAGACAAGGTGAAAGGTGTCTGTTTGATTTTTCCTCCTGCTATATTTAGGGAACGACATTTGTCCAGTCCAAAGTTCATGCTGACGTTTTTGGAAAACTTCTCCACTAGTCGTAGTAGGCACTCTAGTTGGTCTCTGTTTGCTGCAAACAGTTTCAAATCATCGACGTATAAAAGGTGGTTTATCAACATGTTGCGTGTGTTGCCTTTGAGGTTGAATCCCCTTCTGGAGGATTTTAAAATACTTGATAACGGGTTCATTGCCATGCAGAACCACAATGAACTCAAAGAGTCTCCCTGATAAATTCCTCTCTTGATGGACACTGTGCCAGTTCTTATGCCTGTTCCGCTGATTTCGATGTTAGTGCGCCAAGTTGACATAACTGGTTTGAGAAAGCTCACTATTCTCGGATCTACTTTATAGATTTCTAGAACTTTTATGAGCCATTCATGCGGCATGGAGTCGAAAGCTTTCTTGTAGTCAAGATAAGCCGTGAACAAATTCCTCCTCTTCTTATGGGCTTGGTTACAGATTATAGAGTCGATTATCAGTTGTTCTTTGGATCCCATTGCACCCCTGGAGCATCCTTTCTGTTCCGATGCAATTATATTATTTTGTTCGCAATAGGAGTATAGTTGACGTATAATGCAAGATGTTATGAGCTTGTACATAGTTGGCAGGCAAGTCACTGGCCTGTACGTTGCTGGATCGTCTGTACTTTGGTGATTTTTTGGCAGAAGATAAGTTACACCCTCTGTCAGGAAGGAGAGCATACTTTCTGGAACTCGTAGAATTTCATTCTCTGCGTTAGTTGAATTACTATGTAAACAGTTAAATTTTTTCAGCCAGAAACTGTGGAGCCCGTCTGGACCAGGTGATTTCCAGTTGTGCATTTCTTTGAAAATTTCCGAAAGCTCTTGTGGTGTTATGACTGTGAGGGGCATTTGTTCGGTGTTAGTTTGAGTTTTTCTCTTCGTCTTTTATCCACTCTGCATTTGTGTTGTAAGAAGTAGGTGTTGACAGTTGTTCGGTCCAAAACTTCTCCATGTCATCCTTATTCGGATAAATGTTTGAGGAGTTCTGTTGTTTCCCATCCAGATGTCTGTAGAAATTTTTCTCAGAGTTTTCAAAGGAGATGTTATCTTGCTTCCTCCTGTTGCTCTCTTTATATCTTCGTAATCTCTCGGAGTAGATACTGAGTTTTTGTTTCAGTGTGTCGATGCACTGCTTAACTGTTGTATTTTCTTCCTCATAGCTGGAGTGCTTGCGATTTCGATAGATAATCGATTCTACCAACGATTTCAGCTTGATTGTTCCTATTCCATTTTCATATTGTGTCAGCCTTCCTATGTCCTGCCGACAGCATTGAACTTTTTCCTCCAGCCTTCTTTGCCAGTGAGGTAGGCGAGGTTGTGGACAAGGTTGAATTGTGTGCTGTCTTGGTTTGGTCTTCATCCCTAGCACTTCCACTACAGTTGTTGCGGTACAATAAAGGATAAGATGGATTGTTTCCAATTGTGTTGCCATTGAGATGAACCTTGGTATGACATCAGTGTTCATTATCTTGAGAATGATCGCTAGTTTTTTGGATGATCTGATCTTGGATAGTGTTGGTCTGGAGAGTGGATCGGTGCCGTTGTATTCGATGAATAGTCTGCACATTGCTGATTGCAGACGTTCCACCAGTGCTTGTCGTTCATCGTCCGAAGAATTAACCTGAGATGGTATATGTTCAGTCTGTGTCTCTTCATTCGTGCGGACATTTTCTTGGAGCGGTAATTGTAGTTCTGTTGTAATTCCTTCTCTTGTTGTTTCGCTGTTGTGATCTCTGTTTTCATAAGTTGTGTGTTCTTCTCTAGTTCGGTTTTCTTCGATGTTCAATTCATTCACAACTTCATTTTTAATTTCCTGTAGCCTATTATCTGAGATAAGTTTGTTTCTAAGGATTACGCGATACTGATCAGCTATCCTCTGTTCAGTTACTTGTAGGTCTGGAAAACATCGCTTGATTTCATTGAATAACCGTTGTCTGTATCCAGTTTGTTCTTGACCCATGTTTGTTATTTTAAAGTAGATGCACATGATCGTCTCATTCATACAACTTGTCCATTTCATGCGTCTTCTGGGTAACCCTGCTTGAGTGAACGCTGGTTGAAGATCCTGCGTAGCACTCCCTGTAGGGGGTGACACTGCTGGTGTTTGTCTCCTTGGTTCTTCCTGTTGAGCTGTAGTGTTTTGTATGACAGGGGCCCGCCTCCTCAGCACCCTGCCACTGACGTCCCGCATGCTGTCATGTCCAGCGCCAGCTCCAGACATGCCTGACGATCCTCAGGCAGCGACTCAATATTCCTATTCCTTAATTGCACCATCATTATGGGTTGCATTTTATACCTACTGCCAGGTTTAGCTCGGGTACCTCGGGTTTGCTAAGCCCGTACTCTAGAACTTACCATTCCAGAGCCCCTGAGGGGTTATTATTATTATTATTATTATATCGACTTGAGCCTATTAGCATAGAAAGGGTGTGAATTTTCACACCACCTAGCGATCGGCTATCATGCTCCCTACTAAGGGGAACATTCACTCATCCCGGATAGCAAGTATCAGGGGGATTGAGCTCTGAGGTCTTCGGTGTTCTTCTTCTCCTGGGTCCTGGGTTGTTTGTCCTTCGTTGCTTGGTCCTGGATCTCTCGGTTGACGTCGTGGTAGTTGGTTTTGCAATGTTTCCCTCCATGGTTATTCCTGGTGTCCATCGTGACCTACAAACTTCCTTACCGTTCTAGCAGTACCAAGAAGTACTGCTTTTTGCATTACTTTAAAAAGGTTTTCATCCACATCTAGCTCCTTGAGGTTGGACTTGAGGCTCTTAGGAATAACTCCTGTGGTTGATATGAGAATCGGAATGGTTCTGGTACTGGACATTCCCCACTGCCTTTTGATCTGAAGCTCAAGCTCTCGATATTTCGATATTTTTTCAGCATATTTTTGACGTAGATTGTTGTTATTTGGGATGGCTACGTCTATGAGTATTGCTTTCTTCTCTTTTTTCTTCACTAGAATTATGTCTGGCCTGTTATTAGCAACTGTTAAATTGGTAAGTACTGTGCGATCCCAGTATAGCCTGTAATGGTGGTTCTCCAGTATAACTTCAGGCTGATACTTATAATATGGTGTAATGAAGTTCAATTTTATAGCTGAGAAATTGATCTTCATTTTAAATAATTTATCCGAGTTTTCATTTTAAATTCGTGAATTTTTATTCCGTTCAGAATTAATTCAAAACAATCGAAAAACCGAACATTCTGCGATTGATTTTGTTTTTCATAGTAGGACCGTCCGTAAGAATAACGCCGATCGCCGATAACGCCGTTTTTTTGCATATACGTACGATAAGCCAGTTTTAAGATGTTTTACCGAGGTACTCTCCTGCAAATTTTAACGTTTCTGCGCCTACCTTTTCCACCCCCCTCCGGAAGATTATAAAAGGCGGGGTTTCCCTACATCGGGGATTAGTTCCGAGATATTTTCTGCTTTAGACGTTTACCTTTTTAATTAGTCCCGAATCAGTTTTGCTTGAGTTAAATTAGTTCCAAATTATTTTCTGTTTTAGACACATACCTTATTAAATTAGCTCCGAATTTAGTTCTGCTTCAGAAGGATACCTTTTTAATAAATTAGTTCCGAATTATTTGCTGATCTAAACGTTTTCTAAATTTTTCTGAGCTTCCGAATTTTCTCATTTTTTTTTTTTACTTTTTCTTAAAGTGAGTGCTAGTGCAATTGAATTGTAAGTACCGAGCCGATTTATTGCAGTCCTATTTTTATTCCTCGTTGAGTCTACCTAAATAGCTTGTCTGTCAGATTCCTTAACAATACCTTTCTTAGTTTGTCCAGGTGCCCGTAGTTAGTCTGTCCTTCATGGCGGGGATACCCATGGTCAGACGGAAGGCATAACCGAACCAATGCTGTAGCAAGTTCGACATATCCTTTTCAACCCTCTAATTTCACCTGGCCAAACCCAACCTGTTTATACGAGAAACAAGCAAAGTGGTAGACTACGTGGTGAATTCTAGGACTGAAAGAATATCGGACAAGTATAACCGTTGTGCACTCTTATACTGACCCCTTTTATTCCTGTTTTCCTGATTTTATCATATATTTGAATTCACCGATTAAATTAACTTACTTTCTATTCTGGCTGACTCGTACCGGGAAAATATTTGTTTCTTATGAAAGTGCTCGCAGTCAGACAAAACTGACCAATCTTATATTTTATATTGATTTCATATAGCGTCTTATTTCACTGTATTTTTGTATAACTATTTTTTGCTATTTGAATAAACTGTGTAAATTTGCTCTATTTCTGATTTTCTCTATTATCGCTAATATCTTAGATAACGACGAACTCTGTCTCTGACTAGCAGCTGCCCTGGTAGGTTTGCTATTCTCCCTTATTAGAAAAAAGAATAGCTGGCGCTCGAGGTAAGTTTCGCCGAGAAAACCACGTTACAAAATTGGCGCCCGAGCAGGGACCGTCAGAAATAGAGTTTCCGTGAAATATTTTGCGCCCCGATTTGATACTGTACAGTTATACCATCCGAAAGTGATTCGACTTATTCATTGGTGAAGTAAAGAGAATATTCTGAGTTTTATTTTTGACCGCTGAAAACTTTTAAATCCGTTATTTTGACCTTCCCTCCTTGAAACCTGTGTGAAATAAATAAATTGTTCTGAGTTTTAATTATTGCAATTTATAAACTGAAATGAAATCTTGAATTTTTTCTGATAGTGTTTTATTTCTGATTGATCAGTTGTTTTTGATATTGTTGGATTTTTTTTTCTTTCTTTGATTTCAATACAGGCGCAGTTACAGGATTATTCCGAGGTAGGTGGATTTGTAGTTTGTGCTTGAGACTGAACATTTTCTTTATCTCCCTTGACCTGAACATTTATTGGTGAATGAAATAAAGGACTTGGTGTTTATTCCTGACTGGTTAAGCTATATTTTGACTATTACCTGTGCGATTGAATTGAACAGCTGGGACAGTGAATTTTTTCGGTCAGCGGTTTATGAACTATTGCTATTTTGGTGATACCTGATTATTGCACAAGTGAGTCGTTTTAAACCGGACATTCTTAAACTGTTTGACTTTTGGTGCATTTTTTTTAGCAGTGGACTATTTTCTGGTATACCTTAACACTGTTATATTTTATAATTGCTATTTAACCTGACACCGAACACCAATATACTCTGAAATTATTTGAACATTGCTGTTAATAATATTCTGTTGTTGTCGGATTTTGAATTTATATGAACTTGACCTATCTGTTTCATTTATGCTATTCTATTTGATTGCTGATTGATTGCTTGTATACTGGCTATTTTTTTTTTGATAATTCCTTTACAGCTACACGTAGTGCGTTGTCTCTGGGGACAATTTAAGCCACAACCGGCTAATTTATGACGGGACTTCGTTGAACTCTGTGCAAGTGAACAAATAGTTGATAGTTCGTGAGTGATATAACCGGGAACTGTGTACACTTTTAATCGAACACAACCTAACCTTACGTGGAAAGACTTAACCGCAAATAGTAAACATGGATGTGAACCGGCTATTGAGTGACGAGTTAACCTACGAACTTCAACTCAGAGGACAAACAATACCAGGCACAGTGATGCCTAAGCGAAGTTTACTACGACAGGTCATTCAATCAAATACACCGTTACAATCTGTGACATGGATGGATCCTACCTTGGATATAGAGATATGCCAGAATAAACTCACCGATTTAGTTGAATCAATTCAAGACTTCAACCACGACAATGCCGATAATGAATATTCGCGCATTTTCACAAGGCTAAAACACGTACAAGGAAGATTGAACTTTATTGACACCACTGATGAGACACAGTCACAATTGGTCAGTCAGTTAAAAGGAGCTACAGCCAGAGCCTTGGATGCGTTACAGGAAGTTCATAAGGGCAGCCTTCAACAACCGTCTTCGCAGCAAGAAGGGAGATCTCTATTGGACCTGGAGGTCCCGCCTTCCCTGGGGTGTCCTCTATTCAGCCCCAGCGAGCAGCAGGAGTCGAACCATAGCTTGTTGACCTCGGAGAAGACATCCGTCCACCGTCCACTGGTACAGTCTCACGAGCTTACACACCTGAAAGAAATTCTATATTAGATCGAGTTATAAATGACACCAGAAGGACATGTAGAGCAATACTACAGGAGATATCTTTTCCGGCAAATATACCGCCAAGAAACCCCCTTAGACCGTTGGCACAAGGCAATTACCGACCTGAACCCGAAACCCGATTTACATCAACACCGTCTGTTCCCCTGTACAAATTAAATGATCGAAATCCAGGTGCTTTTTAGCCAGTTCAAAAATGATATCCAAAGTGATATACTCGTTGTTTTTGATTTTAGAAAAAATAATGTCATTTAATGTCTCTTTGAAGGTATAATCATGTGGAATAGGTTTCCTTGCAGTGCTAACTCTGGCTCTACCAACTTGTCTTCTACTTTTTTCTCCGAAATTCTAGGACAGTTCTGTAGGAGAAATCTGAAATTTTAAAACTCATTACTTAATCAGAAAACACATTGTAGATGATCGTTTACCTGAAATACCAGCACAATGCGTTTAATACTAGCAGAAATATCTGCTGAATCCCTAAAGAACTCGTAGTAACACCGATACACTCTGCCTAGCGTTCTCTTGCAGTAAGGTGAGAGGTATCTGGTTGTATTCCGGCCATTTTCAATTCAGTAATCAAATCAAAGTAGATTTAAGAGTAATTTAAATCCACTTGCCGATTAAATCAAGAATATTCCCAATAAATTCGAAATATTTTCAATAGGTTAACTCAAACTTCAAAAAGTCATAAGTCAGTGATATTTTCAACACCAACCTAAAATCAGCAAATCGAAATTTACTGAACGGGACCGATACCAACATATTTTCGATTTCCCACAGCCACCCGAGATGTCAATCATTCTTAAACGGACTATATATGAATTACTTTCCTATATTTATTGGAGTTTATAAGCATTGTTTAAACAATGATATAAGATACAAGCCTTTCTTTTACTATTAGTTTCCTTCCAAACTCGTGCTCAAGATATATTTTCATTTGGTTTTCCTGAGGTAATAAGTGATAACTATAACCAGTATAACCTAAAGTTTGCAATTTTTTCGCCCATAAATTGCATCGGGACACACAACTGTAGTCATTTCTGATCGAAATCATATTCAAGAGGATAACAATTTCAATTTTCCTTGAATATTTCTTCTTAACTAAAGTTTATGAACAATTACGAAATATTACATTGAAATGCGTTCAACGCTTTGTTTACTACTATCTTAGCTCTATTTGATTTCAACCGCTAGAGTGCGTATCGCTGGTCAGCAGAAGCCAATCGCCCCAACTGGTGTTTATGAACGTGAAATGTCATGCGTGTTATGGTTGAGTTGTTGTTTTGATTTCGGAAACTCTTGCACGGAAGATTTCAAGAGATATTGGAAATGAATGCTATAGCTAGAATAGGTGGTTTAAAAGTTAATCCGATATAATAAAAAAAGAAGTATACATCAAGAAGAGATTATTCTGTTTTTATCACTAGCAAAATTTTGGATGAATCAATCATTGCATTAGAAAATATACAACTGGTATTGAAAAAGTGAGTTCATATTTCTTTCTTTAATATAGCAGCTTATTTGAAAATTTCGAATGGTATATCTACTCGTTTCTTTGATACAATAGCTTATTTCAAAGGTTTGAATGCTATATCTCGTACTTGCAAAAATTCAGTGGTTAGTTTACCAGTGGCGGCATAGCTCATTCTGAAAACAAAAAGGGCTATATCTTCTTATTTAGGCCGAATCGGAAAAAATGGTAGAGGAAAAAAGTGTTACTTTCGACCCCAGGAATATGCGGTTAAAATATATGTACAAGTCAAAGACTCACCTGTATATGTAAAAACTCAACTATTCAATAAATTGCCGCAAATAGTCTTCTCCATCACCACATACAGGGTGTCCCATTACTCGACGTCAACCCGGAACCGGGTGTGAAAAGGCAAGTAATGCTGGTTGTCAGAAAAATATAAAAAAAAATCTAAGTTGCATGATTTTAAAATAATGCGCATTTAAAAAAACACGCAAAATTCCACACCCTGTGACAGTCTTTTCGCCCTGTTGCCACAAATATCAACTTTTTCCAACTTTTTTCTTTGCTGTGTAACCTTGAATAATGCTTGTCTAAACTGTAATCAAAATTTTGATACCAGCTGCTCTAGGTTTCATAAAAATAGGGCTTACTTCTCGGAAAAAAAATTCGAAATAAACAATTGCCTAGTTTCAACTGACTGTATTGAAAAAAAAATGTACTACGTAGGTTTGGCATGTTTTTTCAAAAGTTGGCGCATTTAGTGAGGATTCCAAAATGGTATAATACTTGTTTAATTGTAGCTGCCGTAGTTCAAATTTATTTGAATACACTTTTTCGTTAACTGCTTCCCAGTAATAGAGTCCAATGGGTTCAAGTCCGGTGAACGGGCCGGCCACGAGATTGGACCAGAACGTCCGATCCGTCTTCCGGGAAAAAATGTTACCAGAAAAAAAATTTTCAGAGAAATTTCTCAGAAAAAATTTTTTCTGGAAAAATTATTTTCTCTGGAAATTTTTTTTTCTGATAACATTTTTTCCCGGAAGATGGATCGGACTTTCTGGTCCAATCTCGTGGCCGGCCCGTTCACCGGACTTGAATCCATTGGACTCTATTACTGGGAAGCAGTTAACGAAAAAGTGTATTCAAAGGCAATCGAAAATAAATTTGATCTACGGCAGCTACAATTAAACAAGTATTATGTCATTTTGGAATCCTCACTAAATGCGCCAACTTTTGAAAAAACATGCCAAACCTACGTAGTACATTTTTTTTCAATACAGTCAGTTGAAACTAGGCAATTGTTTATTGGAATTTTTTCTGAGAAGTAAGCCCTATTTTTATGAAACCTAGATCAGCTGGTATCAAAATTTTGATTACAGTTTAGACAAGCATTATTCAAGGTTACACAGCAAAGAAAAAAGTTGGAAAAAGTTGATATTTGTGGCAACAGGAGCGAAAAGACTGTCACAGGGTGTGGAATTTTGCGTGTTTTTTTAAATGCGCATTATTTTAAAATCATGCAACTTAGATTTTTCTTTATATTTTTCTGATAACCAGCATTACTTGCCTTTTCACCCGGTTCCGGGTTGACGTCGAGTAATGGGACACCCTGTATAACAGATTAGTACCTTGATTGAAAATAAGCATACAAGAAGCTAATCACACCTAAAAGATATGTCATGTAAACACTGTAACGTGGTTTTCTCGGCGAAACTTACCTCGAGCGCCAGCTATTCTTTTTTTCTAATAAGGGAGAATAGCAAACCTACCAGGGCAGCTGCTATCAGAGACAGAGTTCGTCGTTATCTAGGATATTAGCGATAACAGAGAAAATCAGAAATAGAGCAAATTACACAGTTTATTCAGATAGCGAAAAATAGTTATATAAAAATACAGTGAAATAAGACGCTATATGAAATCAATACAAATATAAACTGGTAGTTTTGTCTGACTGCGAGCACTTTCATAAGAAACAAGATTTTCCCGGTACGAGGTCAGCCCAGAATAGAAAGTAAGTTATTTAAAAGGTTAAATTCAATATATATGATAAAATCAGGAAAACAGGAATAAAAGGGGTCGTATAAGAGTGCACAACGGTTATACTTGTCCGATATTCTTTCAGTCCTAGAATTCACCACGTAGTCTACCACTTTGCTTGTTTCTCGTATAATACAGGTTGGGGTTTGGCCAGGTGAAATTAGAGGGTTGAAAGGATATGTCGAACTTGCTACAGCATTGGTTCGGTTATGCCCTCCGGTCTGACTATGAGTTACACGCCATAAAGGACAGACTAACTACGGGCACTAAGGAGCAGGACAAAGCAGGAAAGGTATTCGATTGAACGTACTATAGCATAGGTTTGCATCAGCCCTCCGGTCTGACTATGAGTTACACGCATAAAGGACAGACTAACTACGGGCACGGTTTACGGACAAACGTACTATAGTAGGCTAACTCTACGGATACCTGGACAAACTAGGAAAGGTATTGTTAAGGATCTGACGGAACAGCCATGTAGGTAGACTCAAGAGGTATAAAAATAGGACCGCAATAATCGGCTCGGTACTTACAATTCAATTACACTAGCACTCACTGAAGCAAAAATGAAGAGAATTAAGAAACTTTAGAAGCTCAAAAAGAAATATGATAAGACGTTTGTAGCAGCGAATAATTCGGAACTATTTTAAAAGGTAAACGTCTAAAGCAGAAAAGCTCTCGGAACTAATCACCGATGTAGGGAAACCCCGCCTTTTTATCTTCCGGAGGGGGTGGAAAAGGTAGGGCGCAGAAACGTTAAAAATTGCAGGAGAGTACCTCGGTAAAAACATCTTAAACTGGCTTATCGTGTATGTGCAACAAAAACGGCGTTATCGGCGATCGGCATTGTTCTTGCTGACGGTTCTACGTGTTTTCTGTATGAAAAACAAATCAATCGCTAAATGTTCGGTTTTTTCGATTGTTTTGAATTAATTCTGAACGGAATAAAAATTCACGAATTTAAAATGAAAACTCGGATAAATTAATGAAGACTACGGTTTTCCTGATTGTTGTGAATTAATTCTGAACGGAATAAAATTATTCCCGAATTTAAAATGAAAACTCGGATAAATTATTTAAAATGAAGATCAATTTCTCAGCTATAAAATTGAACTTCATTACATCCCCCCTGCTACGGAAAGAAAATTCAATCAATAACAATTTGAATTTTCGCGGCTCCCAACTATCGCAACAACAAGTCAACGAACTAATACGCCCCTGTGCTCGAAATCAGACTTACAATAATCATACAGCTAGTAGTTCCTCTGGGTAACCAAGCAGGTCCAAGTCCAATTCGTAGTTCCATATTATGTGTCGGAGTTGGTGTTCTGTGGTTGCTGCCGGCGCAGGACAGGTGTCATCGCTCAGCGCATGCGTCGCCGCCATGGTTGTTTACTTCTTTGTTTTTTTTTTTTTTTTTTTTTTTTTTTTTTTTTTTTTTTTCTCTTTAATGGGCTCGCCTCTTAGGCATTTACCAGATCATAGTTGTGTTAGTTAGGAAACTTTACTCGAGACGCACACAAACATCCATGTCCTTGCCGGGATTCGAACCCGGGACCCCTGGCATCCCAGGCCAAAGCGCTACCTCCGCGCTACGGGGCCGACACTTCTGTTGTTCTGTTGTTGCTGGTCGATGTGAACAGTGAATTAATTAGTAATGTGCAAAGTGAACTGGCGATGGGGATAATAAGCCGAGGATAGTTCTTACACCTTATGCACAGTAAGTTTGTAATTATAAGTGTTTCTCGATGTGGTTTCAAAATGGTGCTTCTCAGATTCGCCCATGGTGAAAGCACGAGACGGCCCCACAGGTGTACAGGCGTTGATGTTCTAATTTCCCATGGTGGAGTCGGCGTCCGGACTGGCGGAATAGGTGGTCTGGCTAATAGGTGGAGCGTCGACGTCGGCCCAGGCAGATGACTTACAGGTGGGTAGTCCAGGTAGTTCTAACCATTTGATTCCAGTGAAATTTCTCCCATATTCTTCGGTTTTCCTGGCGAGTTTTCTTCGAGAAACTGTGTTTCCCATTTCCATAGACGGTTAAATAATGAACGGTAAAACAATAATGTCTGATTCGGAATGAAAACGGTGTATGGGTTGGACCCATTGGAATCACAAACGGATTAACAGTTTTTAGAATTAAAACCTTGTTTCATTCAACGGTAACAGTTCAGACAATTATATTTAGTTTCAGTCATGCAGAAAACGAAAACAAATATCCATTAAAAGTTTTAATACAATATTTCAGATAGTTTACCCCAATTTGTTGTCGTTTTCAGGTAGAGAAAGAATTAGATCACAAAATTACCAGGTACTGTTATGAAACTGTTATTATCATGTAGTAGGTTATTTTGAACGGTTTTCAGGTAGTAGTTGGACGGAAAATAAAACTGTTGGTTGGAAATGACGGTATAATGGTACATATACTAATTTTTATACTTTTTTTCTTTCTTCTTGACTTACGGTTTTCTTCTACACAGGTTGCAGCGAGCTTTGTGATCTGGGGGCAGGCACGGAGAGCCAACTCCCTGCTGTGGGAAGTCTCACTCTTCTGGAACCCCTGTGAGCGCGGTAGCACCTGTTGGATTCTCGAAGCGGTCCCTCTTGGTCTGGACTGGGACGGAAGATTACGTTGTGGCCCACCTCCCTCTGATAGGTGTGACAGGGCAGTTCCGGGTGAGGGTGCCTAGCAAACCACAACGACTACAGAACAGTAACGGTGTTCCCGTGCAGTTGGCTCTGCTGTGTTCTCCTTGGCCACATTTCCAGCACATGCCAGGACGGAGTTCCAGGTACACATTGTGGCCCATGGTACCAACAGTACGGATCTCTGGAAGGTAAGTTAATTCGGGGGCTTTTCGGGAGTGAGAGGACGGGATTTTAGATTATTACCTCTAGGTTTTTCCCAGGTGCACTTCCATAGGAACTGCTCCACGGTTTGATGTGGCGGTTTCCCCATCTTTGCTCATGCGGACGGTTCACCCTGGTGGTGTTTGCCCAGAAGTAGACGGTGAACCAGCTTGTTTGGCGGTTCCCAACGCAGTGGAACTGTGTCGGCAGGAGGGGCACATTCATCTAGTTTCTTCTGTTGTTCACAGGTCAGTTCTAGCAGATGTTCACTGGCGAGACTGCACTTCAGGGGTTGGTTCGTCGTTGACAGGAGTCGGTTTGGAGATCAGTCGGCCTTCTGATAGCATTCTGCGGTTTTTCAGATTAATGCTGAAGTTGTAGTTTGACAGTGTGTCCATTCCCAGTATGACGTCCACTGGTAGGTCAGGAATTAGTAGGAATGTTAAGTCTGCCAGGGTATAATCGTCTATCCTGACTAGAGTGTGTAGCGTTTAGGTGTGACGGTGGTCTACCATTGGCTATCACTACAAAGTTATTGATCATAGCTCTCCTTTTATTCTCTCTCTTCCAAGTGCCTGCCACTTTCTGGCTGCAGAAGCTCTTGTGGCTCCGGTATCTATAGTGCCTGGAAAGATTTACTAACTACATGAATGTCTATTAACGGACGATTTTCATTACAGACGGACGGTGACAGTGGAGTCAATGTCCCCAGAGATATGGCCGTTCCCAATTCAATACCTCCATTTCTCGAACACGGACAGTCTCGGGAGAGATATTCTCCCTCTGGCACGGGAACAGAACAGTTTCGGCGGTCTGCGACACTCTCGGCGCATGTGGCCGTATCCACCACAGCGGAACATTGAGTCTGGTAAGAGACCCTCAAATTTTCTTTCTTTCTGTCGGTCGGTCCGGTCCGGAGTTACAGAGGTCTCAGTCCGGTTGTCGGTGTCCAGCAAGCAATTGGCCTGATAGCGGTTTTCGCTGCTGTGTGTTGTAGGTCAGGTGCGTTTCATCAATGAGGCCAGGTTGGAGGGTGGCCTGGTGTATTGGTTCATCTGCCATTGAACCAGTTCAACCCTTTTCCCTTCCGTAGGAGCTCATCATAAGACCTAGTTTCTTGGAAGGCCAGGGCTTGTTGCAGAGACGGTAGTAACCTCTGTCTAATCAGACGGATCTGTTCCTCTTCGGACGGTCGTTGCAGGATAATTTCTGGAACAGGTTCTGCATTCTCGTACATAGAGCAGAAGTTTTTCATCATCCGGCCCTGCGTTCGCCTTTTTATTCCTCCAACAGGTTTTCTTTTCGTAATTAACCGGTAGGAAAGCTTCTTTCAATTGGAATTTTAAGTCATCCCAGTTTTGAAACGTTCCTCTACGGGGGATAACAATCCCGGGCGTCTTTCCTCAGGAGTCGTATACAGAGTCGAACACCTGTCCTAGTGGTACTTTGGCGTGACTCAGCCAGTCTTCCACCTCATCGAATGAAAAATCGGTGACACTTTTGGTACCATCAATGAAATTGTCCATTTGTACAGGGGACAGACGGTGTTGATGTAAATCGGGCTTCAGGCTCAGGTCGGTAATTGCCTTGTGCCAACGGTCTGAGGGGGTTTCTTGGCGGTATATTTTGGCCGGAAAGAGATATCTCCTGTAGTATTTCTCTGGCATGTCCTTCTGGTGTCATTTATAACTCGATCTAATATAGAATTCCTTCAGGTGTGTGAGCTCGTGAGACTGCACCAGTGGACGGTGGACGGATGTCTTCCCGACGTCAACAAGCGATGTTGGACTCCTGCTGCTCGCTGGGGCTGAATAGGGGACACCCCAGGGGAAGGCGGGACCTCCAGGTCCAAGAGAGATCTCCCCTCTTGCTGCGAAGACGGTTGTTGAAGGCTGCCCTTATGAACTTCCTGCAACGCATCCAAGGCTCTGCTGTAGCTCCTTTCAGCTGACTGACCATTGTGATTGTGATTCATCAGTGGTTCAATAAAGTTCAATCTTCTGAACGTGTGTTTAGCCTTGTGAAAATGCGCGAATATTCGTTATCTGCATTGTCGTGGTTTGAAGTGTTGAATTGATTCCACTAAATCAGTGAGTTTATTCTGGCATATCTCTATATCCAAGGTAGGATCCATCCATGTCACAGATGTAACGGAGTATTTGATTGAATGACCTGTCGTAGTAAGCATCGCTTAGGCATCACTGTGCCCGGCAACTGTTTGTCCTCGAGTTGGAGTTCGTAGGTTA
>JACDNR010000648.1:0-53559 GCA_013421045.1 Propylea japonica
AACTGCTGTCCAGGAGGCTCTTGAAGAAGTTTTAACAGTGGAAGGATGTAGAATCAGCGTCGATGGCATCGCAGCTTTATGTGCACTTCAGAGTTCATCCTTTATAATCAGTTTGCAAGTGATGGCTAGAGTATTTTCCTTAAGTTTACCCCTTGCTCGATTTTGCAGCATGAACATATCGATCTTTTAGATGCTATGAACATGGTGACTAATCTAAAAGGGACGATAGAAAAAATCAGAACCAATGCTGAAGAAGAATTTGCAACCATATTTAACGCATCAAGACTATGGCTGAATTACTCAGAAGAACTGGACGACAAACTCTTAGGTGCAACATTGAAAACCGACAATCCTCAATCATACTTTAAGATATCCCTATTTTTGCCATTTTTAGATCACTTTTTGAGCGAATTAAATAGTCGCTTCTGAAACAGTGAGTTGAGTGTCTTATACCGACCTCTACCAGTAATGCTGAAGTCACCAGAACACAGGAAAAAGTTTTAAAAGCTCCTGAATTTTCTATCAGGAAGATATTCAAATTGGGACATCGCTGCCATTGGTAGAGAGGGTGAAAGATTTGAAAATTAGCTCATTATTACACTGCCTGCCATCAGGATGTTTTCCCCACTATGAACACCCTCCTGAAAATTCTTACCACTCTTACTGTATCGACATCAACCATTGAAAGAAGTCCTTCTCATCTCTTAGAAGATTGAAACATACTTAAGGAACATAACTGGCCAGCAAAGGTTGAACGGGCTTGCTATGCTCAATACTCACAGAGAGCTAGATATCAATGCTGCTGAAGTGTTGGACGAGCTGGCAAAATACCATCGCCGTTGAATGATTGTATAGAGGAGCGTGATAGCAATTTTCACTTATACATTTATATTTACAGAATATTTCAATCTTTTTTAAATTCTTACACGTATTTGTTGTTTATTAAGTGTAGCATTCAATAGTATCATATATATTGGTGCCTGTATGATGAAATATTTTTTTTAAAAGAGTTTTTCACACAAATTTTCGAATGGAAAAACGATATAAAACCCCCCTTCCCCCCGCTTTTCACTTCAGTTCAGGTCACTCGCTAAAACTTGCCCTACCCATAACCCCCCATGAGTCAACTCTAGTTACGCCACTGAACAACATTCATGAATATCTATAATTCAATTTTCTCTCCAATAAGTAGTAGTCCATTCCAATCTATACCCCCATAGGGTTAATCACGATGTCTGAATACAATATTCATGTTGGCTACTTAGATATATATTCTTATTTCAACATTTTCGTAGAATTATAATTTGCCTCATGAAACGTATAAATTCCTCTGTTTTGATCACGCGAAGGTCCCTCATACATCAACACCAATTTAACGTAAGCCAGTTAGAAAGATCCCGACCTTTTTTCAGTATCAGAACCCAACAAATCAAGCACTAACGACTCTACACGAAAAAGTATCATTTAATTACATGATTTGACGAACAAATCTTATGAGCGCATGCGCTGCAGCTGTCCATCAAAAAAGAGTTTGGTCTCGCCAGAATCGAAATCAATTTTCCAAATTATACAAATACTAAAAGAAGGCAGTAAAATGGTATTTTAAAGATCCGTTCCCTGCTCTTAAGGTGTCTTCGGTGGTTAAATTACAGGGCATCAATATCAACTGGTAATTGCGGTAAAGGCTACTCATTTCGTTGCTGTTGTGAGGCTAATATACTCTGTCCCACAGACAAGGAACTCGTGGGACCCCTCTAGGCTGATTCTTTTCAAGACTATCAGTTGTTAATTGGCCCTCTGGCGGCGCTCTTCGTGAAATTCGGAGATGGAACTCCCGAAGAAACGAGTGATTATGTCAATTGGACCACACGGTAGTAGCGTTCCACTTTGAGATGCGGCCTTTTCTAATGATCAGGCGAAAAACGGATTAATTCCTTAACGATACAGAAATTCCTATTTATTCCTGTTTATTCATTTCAGTATCTGATGCCGCATATCTGAAGTATTTGAATGAAATCAGAATTTTCATGACTCCATGAAAACTCGTAATTCACTTCACTAGTGGGTTTTCAAGTTCTTTTATCTTTGAAATTTTTTCGGAAAGGCCATTTGAACTAATGTTGCAGGAGTTGTGTGAAACTCAGTGTAAGTAAAGGGTTTTCTACTAAGAGGTGTTATTTTGATATTCAAAGAAAAATGTTTCAATATAAATGATCGGATGTTAATTACATTATAAAGAAGAAGCTATGCCGTTAATAGTGGAAAATAACATCAGGCAAATGATCTCCACGACCACGCTTACAGGACCATATCCTTTTATTGAAATTTTCCATAACCAAATCGCAAAGTGGCTGCCCTATGTCCTGGATAGCCTCGCGAATTCCATCTTTGAGGTCTTGACTCGACGTTGGGCTATTGGCGTAGACCTTCTCTTTCACAGTCGCAAGCTGTTAAATCACAAGATCTCGGTGGCCAATTGTGATCACCTCTTCGAGAGATAACACGGTCCGGAAACTTTTCCCGCAAAAAATCAATGGTTTCGTTGCTTGTGTAGCACGTAGCGCCGTCTTGTTGAAAGTAAACGTTGTCCAGTAATGTAATGACGTTTATGGAATACCTAATTTCAAAGAACGAATAGGAATGGACAAACCTGGGTTTTTCTTCAACACTTTCGGCTACAGCACAATATTTTCGGCGTGTTCTTGAGCGACGTGCACGGATTTTATTCCCCACATCACTACTTGTCCCAAGAGCTCGAATTTTTTCACCAATTTCTTTATTGCGGTCCCACAAGGTGCTTCACGACCCAAAATGTTCGAGTTTTATTCTTTACCGTCTCCGCCAATTTTCACCATTTTATATAGTGAATTTTAATAATTTCAATGCGTTCTTGAAGCGTGTATCGTTCCATTTTTATATTAACGGGGTAGTATCTACTTGCCAAAAGTCAAAAAATGAGAGCTTCAAACGTGACATCTACCGAAATAGCGGCCTATTCAAAATAACACCTCTTATTGGAAAACCCATTATTATAAATGTGAATAAAAGAAGAAAAAAGATAAGAAACTAACAAGTGTCAGTCTGTGCGATGGAATATATGAATAACTTACACCGAGAGAACAGTTTCTTTGAATTGAAGAAAATTTCTTAATAAAATAAAAGATCGACTTTAAATATGGCGCAAAAAAATATCTCCCTAGGGAGGAAGATTTATTTCTTGCCTAGTTAGATAAAGAAATATCTCAGATTAGCGCTAAGCCAATATTTCTTCACATAAACTAAATTATTGATCTGTATTGAAGCTGATTTCATCATTGTTATGGAAACTTTGGTAGTAAAATATGATTTATGAAAAGTGTGTATTCAGTTGACTGGAGAGTTATCTTTCTTCGAGTGAATTACTGATTTTGTGCTGCAGTTGAAATCAGTGTTACTCTGTGGGTATAAACTTTCTTATGTAGGTAATATAATAATTACAAAAATTTGTAATGACCTATATTATGATCAAAATTAAGAATAGGAAGCAAGAGTAGTAGGTAGTTCAGGAAACCAAGAGAAAAGGATCCAGATTTCAGCTTCATATTAGAGAAAACGAAATCAGTAGATATTGTTAACGTGTTAAGTGGTTATTGTTACATTTTTGGAATATTGACGTAATTATCAACGGACAGAAAATCATTTTCAATTTTTACTCAAAATACCGGACTAACAGTGAAACTCTGTCCTAGAAAAGGTGGACAACTAGAAGGTTTTATTTTATCGATAGGCACTTAACTTCTAAACTCAGTTAACTCAGTAATCGAACATATTCTCAATTTCACTAATTCCATGCGAATTTTACAATTTTTTCTTGAATTCACCATCACGCGGTATTACAAAATGGTATTCACAATTCGCCCCAGCGAGGTTCGTATTCAATCCTTAGATCTTACGTCGCATTCAATACGAATCAAACTCGGAGTGATGCTAGTAATAAGATGCAGGCAGGGACAACTCTCTGATACAGGTACATGAAGTAATGAATCGAAGAAATGGAAAGTTGCCAGAAATCATATTCATGTAAAGAGAAAGAGAATATGTTCATCTTGGGCATATTAAAAGATCCTAGATAGGGTATATAAATAGATTCGATATATTGGGATTAACATAATATTCTCAACGTCCATTAATAAAAAGGGTAAAAATTAATCAGTGATGAAGATATGTCATCCTTGAAACCACCATACAAGCGAAGTGGAACTGCGGCGCGAGTGCAGTATAGACAGATTTATCCTTGGGGCACAAGACTATTAGGTCGGAGGGCACAGTCTTCAATTGAATCTTGGATCATGAAATTGGCAGTTGAAATTGAACGAGAAGAAAACCGACGCCGACGTTAGGTCGTCGGACTTTCATGCACTTGTTTATATTTTTTTATCTCGCGGAAGTATTCGTTGAAAACGTTAAGTAATAAAATGAAAAAAAATTCATGACTCGATCTGCTTTCTGAAATTGGTTAGCTAGTGGATTTAGTATTGTTAGTGCTAATCGGAATATTAGAAAAAATTTAAGTAATCCTTCATCCGAATGTCCCTTCATTCAGTGAATTTCACAGAAACTGACGATCATGAGGTCATTGCCTAACAACACTTGCGCATCCGAATTCATTCATTACAATATTGATGAAATCATTATTTAACGTCAGATGGTTTTTCGATGATAAATATACTTGCTCTGAGAAATGATAATATGAAAGCAAGTGATATTGAATTCCTTGTACAAAATAACGAAGACCTATAATTGCACTACTAAAATTCTGAGGCTCACAAATTGTCAAAGAAAAACAAAATATTAAGAAATAATATTCAACAAGCAAAACGATTCATTCAAACTTCTTATGATTCACATTTAGTATCACCTTTCCTTCTTGGTCAATAGGATTTTCTATGTAGTTGAAAACATAATGGCAGTTCTGACTTTTTTTAATAATTTCGATTAGAAACATAAGATTCTATTTAAATTATGGAAAGATCTGACCTTGATCAGAGTGCACTTTGAGGTTTCGGAATTTGCAACATCAGGAAACCACGACGTAGATTTTGTATGCCCTTCGACTTGTCTTATTCATATGACAGATCGCTTCTTGCTAGAATAGATGAAAAATCTTAACAAAAGAACCTTCAGGTGTTGTTCAGGCTTTATCTGAGTTTTATAGATTGTTGAATGCCTTTTAATAAAAAAATGAAGTATAAAAATACGATTCCCAAAGACGCGATAAGCCGATATCCAAAAAACACTGCAGTGGTTTCTTGAAAAGAGACCCATGAGTCTATCTTCTTCAATGAATATCTTTATCTGGAGGATGAAATCATATGTCCTTAACACACAATATGTCTAAAGACACACCACTGAAGTTGGCCAATTCGTAGTTCCATGACGAAATCTTCTTTTATGAAATGGAATAAGGTTTTATGTGACGAAACACATCTTGAATAGGTGATCGTAAGGCACAGTATACAGGTTTGGAAATCCACATCGGAAACATACGATAAACCATGCATCATACAGATAATTTGGCCGTACATTTGAACAGATGTATATTCGAGAGATTCACGTGCTGTAACTGATTGAATTCCTTTGTCCGATTGAACCTTAATTTACTTTATAATTCAGCATCAGATCTCTGAATGGTCTTCTCATAAATTGGAAAACATTTGTTGACGATAACACCCGTCCAAGTATTTGCGAATGACGATATTTAAAAATTCAAGTATATGATAATCTGATATGTAGTATCTATCTGACAAAACTCAAAGTAGGTAGCTGAGTTCCGATATAGTACCTAAATAATTTTCTTTCAAACTAAAAAAGCATAATAAAATTCAACCTGCAAGAAACATTTCTTAATTGAACCGACCCGAATCGAAATTATAATATAGGATACATTTCTTGTAGGAATAACTCTCCCATCCCTTGTCGTCAATCCCTCTTCAAAAACCACCCTATAATTCTACAGTAATCCGGCATGACACAGCTAAATATAATTGCGGCCTGCCTTACCTTTACCTTTATTAATTTTTTAATTATAGCGATAGTCATCGTTTGCAGCCCCGACATGGGTAATCATTATTTAATGCTCAGTTAGAAAATTAAATTCGAAAAATACACCTTACATACCCGCGCTGGAAGGCCTCGCAAACCGCGTTAATCACATTTGTTCTACGCTAGGAATTTCGAAATTGAATCAAATTGGTAAATTATAACGTCAACCAGTTGGATCTGCATGGACGATGCCTCATGACTATAAATTATCTGCTGCAGAATTAATAGGAGGAGGAATGGGGTACTTACCGATTAATAATTAATCAGGCCACGATTGAAGCAGAGTTAATTGAGGCGAGCTTAGCGTCAGACTGGTGGACAAATCGAGTAACCATAAAACGATATTTTTAGACCTTTTGAAATTCACCTAATTTCTTGAAACTTCAGTCTCAGATTTGAAATAACAAAATACTTCCATACAAAATACTACGGTTGTTTTCTTGCTATTCCTAGCTTGTACCGTTGTCATGGTCTATAAAGTAGTCCAACGATCTGTCACGATCAGCTTTTCATGATGGCTGCTGAGAGCCAAAATCAAGAAACGAATTACTTTGTAATTATTGATTATTCTTATTATTTTTTATCTTAAATTTCAATTGTAGAAACAGTAGATCGTCAAACAATCTAACTGCATGATTATTTGTAGTTAACTCCCAGCAGCGATCTTGAAAAAGGCGATCAGCAGTTTTGTTAGACTGGTTTATTAACTGACCTATTCGGCTCTTCGTGTACACAAACATATAGAACTTCGAAAGATACCAAAGTTTTTTATTCATTTTTATTATTTGAATGATAAAATTAGACGCATCAGAACCATACTCACAAATGAATGTAAAAAGTGCTACACATGTGTAATGGGAAGGAAAAAAAACAAAAGTTGCTCTTTTTATATCCTATTTTAAAATTTGTCACTGTCATCGAGTTCACCGCTGACAGGGGTAGGTATAGAAATTCACTCAGAAAACACTCTTTTAAAAAGAAAATTCTGTCTCTGCGATGTTGTGAAACTCTCCTTCGCCTGTACTGGTTCAATTTGAGAAGATGTGGAGAGCCCGATAGGTGAAGTGATCATCGCGCATATCCAGACGTCTCAGGAAAGATCATGACGGATCTTTCGTCATAACTGAAGATCTAGACACAGTAGAGTAGAAGAATGTTCTCAAGTACTGCTGAGTCTATACTAAATAATGGAATCCACACAGGGCCAGCAAACTCCAGTATAGGGCGCACATTTATGCTTAGTAAAGAACGGCGCATGTGGGGAATGTCGTCGGACAAGCTCCGATTTTCAATCACTCATGCAGAAATTTAATTGCCTTTCCAACAAGGTATTGCTCGAATTTCCTATCCAGAATGAGAGCCTTTAGGGTTACCGCTAGAGGGGTTGATATCAAACTCATTTGAACACCCTTATTTGTCCCAATTTCAATAAAATTTGACCTGGCCGAGAGTTTTTTCGTTATTCCATCCCAAAGCTCAAAATTCGGAGTGGAAAGTCATGGATGGCGCACCCTGTATCTATCTGATTTCCTCAATTCTGATTTCTCGCCATGAAATTTTCATATGTTCCAAATATTTCGATTTTTCTCTAAGATGAGCATTATTCATTTTTCTTTGTAGTATCATCAACTTTGACTACACATTCGGAAAGGGCAATAAATTTGCTACAAGAGAGAGTCTATATGCAGAAAACACTCTCATTGCAGGCGGGGTAAGGAGAAAATATCACGATTCTGAAGTTAACAAAATCAGCCCTATTTTGCCAATGGTGTTTTCGATGAAAAATTAATAATTATGCACACGTTTTCTTTTCAGTACAAAGTACCTACCTCTTTTAGTGTACTTCAAATGACATATCAACTTTAGTGCTAGCTGCTCATTCTCCTCCATAATATCATGGATAACGTGATAACAACGAAAAATCTAAAATTCCGAACCTAAATTTTGTCCAATTCGAAGCTTTTCGTCATCGAATTTTAATGTAGTTTTATGCAAATCATCAACTCATCTTGAACGAAATAATAACGAAGAAATGAACCTCCTTCTTCAATACACTATACATTTGACACATCGTTTGCATACTGAACCTAAAACTCTACAAAGTTCATAGCGTTTCTGACGCATTACTGGACAACACAATTTATTCTGTTGATGAGATCCTTCTGAGTCTGTGAATCAGATCTACTTGACATGAAAATCCAAAGGCGTAAGATCAGGGCTCTTCGGTGGCCATCTGACCGTATCTTCCAGTCCATTGTATCGCA
Source organism: Propylea japonica (assembly GCA_013421045.1). Taxonomy (NCBI): domain Eukaryota; kingdom Metazoa; phylum Arthropoda; class Insecta; order Coleoptera; family Coccinellidae; genus Propylea; species Propylea japonica. The sequence continues at coordinate 8,346 of JACDNR010000648.1, forward strand.
AAATTCATCAAATAGATCTTGACATTACGACTATTATGTGCTGGGCAGTCATTCATTTGAAACTATACATTTTATCAGTTGACAAGTGCATTTCATCGAATATGTCTGCCAAATACTCTGATTGGATCTGATGAATTCGTCAGCATTAAAATGATCGGTAAGTATAACTGGTCCGAAAAGTTCTCCTCTCATGACTGCCAACCTCATGTTAACTCATGTTCGAAATGAGAAACAATAGTCGCTGAGGTTTTTTTGTCTGCCATTCATGGTTGTTTCATAAATTAATCACACCTGATTTCGTGAAAGTGGCCACATCAGTCTGCAATATCGTATGGCCCTCACTCTCCTGAAATATTCTGATAATACCTACAAAATGTAAGTCTGGTCTCAGATAACAGATGAACTGATGATTACACTATACATTAAATTACACTAAGATTCAATCACGAAGATCTTCAGAATAGAGCAAATTAAGGTTCGGAATTTTTAGACTTTTTCGTTCTTATCATGTTAGCCATGATATTATAGCGGAGAATGAGCAGCTAGCACAAAAGTGGATATGCCATTTGAAAGTGCACTAAATGAGGTACTTTTTACTGAAAATAAAACGTGTGCATAATTATTAATTTTTCATCGACTATTTCCCTCGTCGTAATTTGCGACGCGCAATTTTGAAATACAAATGGTTTCTAGGTGGAAAAACTGTTTGGCAGGACCTGTCAGCAGTTTATTCGCGTTTACCCGCGCCAAAACTCGACAGTTGTTGTCACTCAGGAAATAGTCTTGTCAAATACCATTCGGGCATCTAATTTTTCCTGTGAAAAAAATTAGACGCCCTTATGATATTACTTACGAAAAAACCATTGGAAAAATAAGACTAATTTTGTTAACTTCAGAATCGTGATATTCTTCATCTTACCACGCCTGCAATAAGAGTGTTTTCTGCATACACACTCTCTCATTTTGAAGCATACAGGCTCTCTCATCTTGTGGTCAAATTGATGAGACTACAGGGAAAACTGAATAATTATCATTTTAGAGAAAAAACTCGAAATATTTCGTGAAATCAAGAAATGTTGAATTGAAGAATAACCGTCAACATTTCGAGCATGTGTTATATGAAATTTTTTGTTGCAAATCACTTATAATAATCACCCCTCGAAATTTGTCCACTTCAAAAGTAGACACCCTGTATACATTTCAATACATAATGAACATTTAAATGATCATTTTTCTGATTTGAACAAACCTGAACGAATTTTCTAGCTTGATCTATTGCTTTTCAGGATCTCATATTTGTTTATTATTCCAGTCCGTAAAAATTTTAGTATATGCATACAGGGTTTTCCTTTTAAGTTGGCCTATTAGACGTTTTTGGAGAACTAGTGAATATTTCGTTCTGAAATTTCAAGTGAAGCCTTGAGGATGAGGGAACTCTTCGCCTAAAATATTTTTAAGTAGACAGTGTTGCACGTCTATCTTAAACGCATATGTACTTTCTTATTTCAAATGCAACTACCTATATTTTTATTTATCTGATGGCATGTCATAATGACAACGTTATGTCACTCAATTTTGATGACTTAAGGAAGCTCATTATGGGACTCAGTACCATAATGAATTCATTATGGTACTAAGTACCATAATGAGCTTCCTTATGGTACTTACTTACTTAGTCCCATAATTAGCTTCCTTATGTCATCAAAATTGAGTGACATAACGTTGTCATTATGACAAGTCGAAAATGCAGTTTTTAATTTTTCGAAAATGTATTGATATAAATGCCATCAGTTAAAATTTTGTATGTAATACGAATCATAAACAATCATTATGGCACACGCCGTGTTATCGGACTCGGCTACGCCTCGCCCGATAACATTCACGACTGGTACCATAATGATCGTCTTATGATCCTTATTACATAAATAACTATTATGTATCGATTCAATACCAAATTCGCAGTATAACCTACTAAAAAAAAATTTCTCTGCCATGCATTGTTGCCAAGTAAGGCACAAATTCTTGAAATTTTTTACATCTGCATTGCAAGTTTGGAAATGCAATATCTCGATTATTTTCCATGCGAACGGAACCAAACTCAGCAGTCTCATAGTAGGGATGGCATGCATTCATATGGTATATTCAGTATTTCGATACATCGTTAGGTTCTTCGGAAATTTGGATCCGAAATTGTGGAACTTGAAGTTGAAATATTTCGAGATTTTCAAATGGCAACCCCATATTTATTTTACAGCATTCGATTCGAAATGAAAAATGAATGGCAGTCTTTTTTTAAACTTATTATTCATTCTAGATAGTTTTCGAATGAGATTAGAAATACTGAAAATCTTCAGTATTTAGAGTCATGATCTATGGTCGTGTTCACGATAAAATGGCTCTATGATTATGAGGTGAATTATTGGGGTGGATTCTATGGTTGAAATCATAAAAACTATTCGATGATCATGGATGTCATAGAAAAAAGTTCTCTTAAACGTCTAATAGGCCAACTTAAAAGGAAAACCCTGTATATATATTCTGTTTGGAGATTTCATATGGGTTTCTCCGTAACGTGACATCTCCTGAAATATTATGTGCGATTGATGCAATGATTCAAATCAAAATATTCTGTAAAACGTAAATGACATACCTACAGTGGAAATCATAATTATCCACACTCAAGAAGAATCTACAATCATTGGCGCCATTCACCTAAGGTACTTATTGCATGTTAGAATATAACCGATAGATATTCTTAATTCACACATACATCAAACAAAATAGGGGGTCCCAGTACCTCCCCATCCAATTAAACAACAAATCTCTATATATCTCTATCGCAATCTGGAAAAATCTCGACATATTTGTCGTACAAATCAAATTACCATTACGAGCGCGGATACGTCGAACCAGACGAGCTGATTGTGCATTAGAGCTAGATAATTGTTATATCAAAGATAGGAGTTTGAATTAGTGTTGATAATTGTCAATAAATCTAGGTATCTTATGGTGGACCACGATCGACCGAGGCGGTGCTTTTGAGCTGGGGGCCACGAGGGTGCTGGGGGCGGGCTTGCGCGGCGGTGCCTTTGTAATGCCTTATAAGGAACTAATTACCAGAGCGCTAACCGACACCCATGCACACATACAAGACACTAACTTTTATAGATGTATTGACCCTACCGCGTTTATGGCCACGCTTGCCGCGACGAATAACTGGTGTGGATACAATTTTGATGGAGTTGATGTTGATAGAACATTATTTCATCGAGTTGTATTGAGGAAATAATCCTGATAGTTTGAAATTTTGAATTTTAGAGTTATAAGTAAACATAGAGATGCCTCTACGCGGGAAAAGTACTGCATTGTAATCAACCAAGCTCTAGAGTGAGATGGAAAGCATTTTCCTGCCGAGCTGGGATGAAGTAAATAAAATGTTTGATTTTCATTTCTACAATTTCTGAATATATATACATATTTCGAATAGCTATACATATGTAGCTATAATTAGCGGAATACTCTTAAGCAACAATAAAAGTCACAAATCAGTAAAAATTAAGTTAATGAACGTCAAATCGAAATGAAAATGTCAAGAGGAACCATCGTATAAGTGAACAGAACGATGCTGCAAACTGATAAAATTCGCAGCGACGAATGTTGTTCGCGTTCATAAACAGATTCTATTTGGCTGCGTCAACAAATGCGTAAAGGCATCACTAGGTTATCTTTCCACTCTGGGTTTGAATTAACAATGAACTCCAGTGATATGTTTGTGCATTCTAGCTTATTTTAGCACTGACCAGAGTTTTACTGAAAATTGTTTTCAGGTTTGGTAATATCGCTAAGCATGTAATATAGAACGATATCCTAACGATGAACTCATGTAAGCCCCACAGGGATCTGATGATCATACCAATTATACAGTAATACAGTGGTATGTCTGGTACTATGGTACCTACACACATCTCCATGTTCTTTTTATTATTTATTTTTATTTTTCGAAATTTTCATACTGCTTAACTTTTACTGAAGATTATTCTGAGGTTTGGCAAACTCGTGAAATATAATATAAAATAATATAACGATGAATTGATCATGCTGGCCTCGGAAGATCTATCAGGTATTATGTTTGTTAATCTGTAAGTAGTTTACGTCCTTTATTATTTATTCCTATGATTCAGTGGTAGGTTCACTAAAAGTATAAAGTCGAAGTTTCGTCGATATATTTTGACTTCCTCAGGAATACCACTGAATCATAATATGGAAGTAAGTGAGATGCGAATTTATTCCACAATTTGACCTTATAAGTATTCATCAGAGCAAAATGCCCTTCAGGATATTGAGTAGAATTTTTCGAATATTTAAGGGTTTTCATGAACAGGAGATCAATAATCGTCGACGTGAACTTCATGTGTGTCAAGTTGGCCCAGCATTTTTTGATTTTCGAAAAAATTTTCGTTGTGCTGAATTGTGCTAGGTTTGTGTTGCTTTGTGCCGATTATTTTTTCCTAAATCCAAGAGGTTTTCGAGATAGTTCGAAAACCAAGAAAATGAGCCAGCCCAGCACTTTTCGAAAAATGTCATTTAAATTATTGATAAAAATTGTGCTACACATGTACTCAGTTGTGCCGTTCGAATATTTTCGAAAGCCCCTCTCATTTTCTGAAAAATCCGAAATTTAAGAAAAAAGATAGCCCAGCACTCTCGTTTTTTTTTCTCACAAACGAATAAAATATTTGTGCTACATTTGTGCTGCTTCGTGCAGTAAATATGTTCACGAAAATATTTCGTATTTTCCTGCAAACTACAAAAATAAAAAAAAGTCATTCAGCACTTTTGTTTTTTTCAAAGGAAACATGCTTAAAAGATTGTGTTACTCTCAGCCAAAGTTGTGCTGTTGTTATTTTCACAAATATTCTGCTAATTACCAAAAAAATAAAGTGTAAATAAAGTAATTAAAAAAGTTAGCCCAGCACTTTCATTTTATTTCGACGAAAATTGTTTTATATGATTGTACTCTATGTGTACCAACTTGTGCTGGTCAAAGTTTCAGAAAAATCTTCAGTTTCCTTCTTATATGGGGGAACAACAGTGTTTGTGAAGTTGGCCCAGCATTTTTTTGATTTTCGAAAAAAATTTTGTTGTGCTGAATTGTGCTACTTTTTACCGCTGAAATTTTCTTTTTATTTCATTCGGTTTTTGAGATATTCGACAAAATGTTTTGTACGAAACTACCCAGCATTTTCCGCAAATTGGTATTCGATAGCTGAAACAGATTATGGACTGGATGAACTGAGTTGAGTACTGAGTTCTGCCGTTCGAATTTTTCCAGAAGTCATTCTAATCTCTAAAAAATCAAATGAAATTAGAAAGAATTATTTCAGTTAATATGTCTTTCTTCTCCCGAATTTGTGAATAAAATTGTGCTTCTATCGTGGTGAATCCATGCTAGTGTAATTTTCAGAAAGAAAACCTTCATTTCTTCTTTCAAATGGTGAAAATTGAATAAAACGGTACATTATAGGAAATACAGAAAACACGGCAACTTTTTTTAATTTCTTTATTTTTGGGTGAATAAGTAGGATATTTGTGAACGGCACAACTTTGCCTGAGAATAGCACAATCTTTTGAGTATGTTTCCTTTGGAAAACAACAAAAGTGCTGAGATGACTTCTTTTTATTTTCGTAGTTTGTAGGAAAACACGAAAGATTTTCGTGAAAATATTTACAGCACAAATGTAGTCGAAAATCAAAAAGTGGCCCAGCACAGAATCTTTTGATAATGGAACATCTATTGCAATAGTCTAAATAATATTTCAAGAAGATATCAACTTGGAAGGTAGTTTGTAAAGCATCAGAGGTATTACAGGGTCTCTATAAATGGTTGTAACAGCGCAGTTGGCTTTGGATTATTCTCATTTTGCCGCTTCCTATGCAAACCACAGAATTCTGTGATCATGCTATGCTCTGATTGGGTAGAGTGAACCTATTTTGGTATTCTGTAGCGGCAAGAATAATTCAAAGCCAACTGCGCTGTTAAAATTATTTATAAAGACCCTGTATTAATATTAATACTAACTACTGCCTCTTAGGTTTTCGCTTCTATTTCTTCAAATGAACCTTCGAAATATTCGAAAATGAACTAAAAATTTGAGAATCAGAGCTTTTGAGCGCTCTCTTTCATTAGTGGGCCAATAGACTATTATACCTTAAAATTTTATATGGGATATTGTAACCAAATATAAATGCAGAATCTCAGCACAATCTTATATTCTGGAAATCATTCACAAAATAAATATGTAAAAAAATTGAATGATATGGTTCTGAGAATGCGATTCTTTTGAAATTTCGCATGAACATTCAGTTTTCATTCACAAAAGAAATTTCACTTGTATCGGATATCCTGTTATGGAAATATAAAGATTCTTTTTTTCAATATTCCAATTGGATTTTCTATGGTTCTGTTAACACTATGGCCACGAAATTTTGGATGAACATTCAGTATCCGATCTGCATTCACAAAATAAATTTCACTCGAATCGGATATATTTTATGGAAATATGAAATTTCTTCATTTCAATATTGTAATTAAATATTCCATGGTTCTGTTCACACTATGGCCACAAAATTTTGCATAAAGCTCATTATGAGCATCTTGCATTAGGCCGCAACATTTCATTTCGATTGGCTTCGTTTTGTCTGAGATATTGATGAACAAAAAATTTGAATATCTATATTTCTTAGAACACCTTGTACGATTTGGCTGGTTAACGAACTTAACCGAGGCATTTCAGAACCGATCTTACCCTGAAAATTTCAAGTCTAAAACAATTCCTTCGAAAGTAATCGTACTAAGAGCCTGCCCCACAGACATAATTGAGTTTGGCCTCGGATTCTTCATCAGGGAGTCGAAACCTTTCGTTTGAGACCATTTTCCACTCAAAATTCGAAAATTAGAGACATTTGGGCAAAACGATATAGTCCTCGTTTGAGTAGAACGAGGCCTCAAAAATATCTTACCTATAAACAGGAATAGAAAATTAATGACGTCTAAAATCTACTCATGATTACTTTTTATGTAATATGACACGAAGGAAATTTTAAAATAAACAAACTGTCCAATACTTGCTCCAACAATAACAATAAAATGTTATGTGAACAATGGTATAAATAACGATAATAACATCAATAGGTACACATTATACACAACACACGGCAATGAAAGTAAGAAATCTCAAATAATTCTGGTCAGTTTTTTTCACATAGATTATTCTCGAAGTTACAATATTTGCTGCACCCTTCTTAATGACATTATTTTCATTTTTGATCGCTCTTTCTATTTAAACGAGTGCTATATCGTTGTGTCCAAATGTCTGTAATTTTCGAATTTTGAGACGAAAATGGTGTCAAACGATAGATTTCGACTCCCTGATGAAGAATCCGTGGTTAAACGCAATTCTGTCCGTGGGGCTGGCCGTCACTTTCGAAGGGATTGTCCTAGAGACCTGAAATTTTCAGGGTGAGTTCGGTTCCCAAATGCCTCGGTTAAGTTCGTTTACCAGCCAAATCGTACAGGGTGTTCCATTAAATATGGCCTTCAAAATTTGTGTTCCTCAATATCTCAGACAAATCGGAACCAATCGAAATCATATTTTGGGACCTTATGCAAAATGCTCATGATAAGCCTCATGCAAAATTTGTGGCCACAGTGTTAACAAAACCATAAAATTAAATTGGAATATTGAAAACAAAGACTCATTTTTGTATGGAGATTAATATACCGAATGTTGATGCAGAATTTAAAGAGGATCGCATCATCAGGACAATAGAGTCTAATTTTTTTAATTGTCAAGTTCTTACATATTTCAGTTTTTGAATAATTTCCAAAATATTATTTCGATCGTGGTGAGATTTTGAATTTATTTATTCAGTATCAATCTCAAGTCCCAGACAAAATTTTGAGGTAATAGCCTCATTGCTCCACCAATGAACGAGCGCTCAAAAGCACTTGCTCAGAGCGACAGAGCATGTTTCAAAATAAAAGAAAAGTTGGAATATGTTTTATAATTTATGCGTCAAGTGAGTTTCTGGCTTGAAAAATTACGAATACTTTCTATCTTACTTATTCCAGACCTTATGGAAAATTGACAACTTAAGAGCTACTCATTGAAATGTATATGTCTCAACTCTCAACAATGAAAATTGTTCTCATCAAGATAAAAACCAGAATGATGAAATGTGCTAGGTATATATCCAGGCATATCCAGTATCCACGCCATCGCTCTGAAATTCAACCTTAACATGAATTCAACAATAAAATACATTTATATAATCAGAACAGAACATCCACTTAGAGGGTTTATCAACACCACAAAAATTAAATATAAGATGAAAAAATATTAAGAAAACATAAAATGAACATTATCGCCTCACTGCCTCGAAAATAAAATATATATAAATTATAATGTGCTCATTCGATTTCATTTTCATTTTCAAAAACATAAGTAGGTAGTTCTCAGAATCGGTACCTGGAAGAACGCAATGAAAAAGATTATAGACAATTGAATAAATACACTTCAATCTGTGGAGAAAACGCCAGTACACGCTCTCCATCCTACTATTCCATATTGTTTGTGTCTATCGATTTTTCTGATAAATTTTCAGGTTCCTAACTTCGTACTTTATAACAAAAATATAAAAGGGCCGATTGAGTGACTATGAACGATGTAATCTAAAATGCGATGAATAAACACACATGCAGTTGTCCCCTCTATGTTAGCGAGGCATCGAGTTGAAACATTACCACTTGTCAGTGGTTTTATGGCTACGAGAAATCAGAACTTAGTGCTAATGTTCTTTACTCCGTTTGAAAATTGGAATGGAATGACACAACAACCTTCATTACTTTACTAATAGGCTCCGACTGGTAAGATTGGTAAGTTTCAGCATTTGATGAATGAATTGATTATATAATTTTTTCTATACAACTAGCGCACATCTCGATTTTGTCATATGAGTATAGTAACGAACATCAGTCTCGAAATAAGCTGATTGAAAATGTGTCACGACGATATTCGGAAATTGCACATTCTTAGTCAAGAATAGTAAGTAATGAAACACGAACCGAATCAACTATATAAACTATTACTAGGATTTCAATAAATCATAGTATCAGGCACTAAGAAATACAGGGTGTCCGGCGAATAACTGTACCTACATACCAGAAATAGAGTAGCACTAGCTGACTAGTGATTGACTATAAAAAATTAATTTCTGGATTTCCCTAGAAAAACTACAGGGTGTTTTTCCAACTTCATGGAAATACTTAGACCATCATAAAATCCAAACTTATTGACGGATATAATTGAAACTTGGGGGGTTATTGGCACATGCTAAGTCGAGTCAGAAATACATCAAATATTTCATTATTCCAGGCCGGACTCAATAATCTTCATTCAAAAGTGTTCAGGGTAAAAAAAAACACTTTGTATTTCGAGTTACGAACAATTGATTCACTTTTTAGAAAGAAGCTAAATTATGCTTCAATTTGTGGTATCGCTTAAAGTTGTCACATCAACAATTATTTTTTTATGAATTTCTGAATTTGGAAAATGTTCGAAAAATTGAATTTATTAATCTGAACAGGACTTAGTCACCTTGTGGAGGTCGAAAATAAAAATAAATTTTCTTTAAAAAGTCACTGAAGGTGAGGAAGATTATAATAATTTGTTGATATACTGAGTGGCCACCCTAGATCTCATTGCGATGAAGTAAATGAAGGTATATTGCGAAAAAAAAAGTTATCGACACGTATAGGGTATACATAAACATATTATTTCAAAATTATTCGTATGTATACCGGGTGTTCATTGTAAGAAGTGTCACTTTGATCTATAGGTATCTTTGTTGTCGAACACCCGGTTACATACGATTAATTTTGAAATATGCTTATGTATACCCTATACATGTCGCCAATAATTTTTTTTTCGCAATATACCGTTATTCACTTCATCGCAATGAGATCCGCGTCTAGGGTGGCCACCCAGTATATCAAATTATTATAGTCTTTCTCAGTTTCAGTGACTTTTAAAGAAAATTTATTATTTTATTTTCGACCTCCACAAGGTGACTTAGTCCTGTTCAGGTAAATAAATTAAATTTTTCGAACTTTTTCCAAATTCAAAAAAATAAAAAAATAATTGTTGATATGACAACTTTGAGCGATACCACAATTACTGCATAATTTAGCTTCTTTCTAAAAAGTGAATCAATTATTCGAAATAAAAAGTGTTTTTTTTTTTACCCTGAACACTTTAAATGAAGATTAATGAGTCCGGCCCCGACATAATGAAATAATTGATGTATTTCTGATTCGACCTTAGCATGTGCCAATAAGCCCCCAAGTTCAATAATATCCGTCAATTTTTGGATTTTATGATGGTCTAAGTACATATTTCCATGATATCGATTGAATATATTCTGGGAGGATTCTGCATTTCTTAGAAACTTTATAGGTTTTCACTCCCAGTCTCTGAAACATAAATAATTAAAAAATTTTTTGATTAAGGTGAAGTGCTCCTGCGAAAAACTTTGCACTTATTTGTCAGGAGCAATTGGTCTTGAAAAAATTGTTGCCTAACAGTAAAACTGAAAAATGAAACAAATTAAAAGGATATTGTAACGTTTCGGTGGCTATATCAGACACCTTCTTCAGACAAACTCTAAAATCTTCAGAAGAAGGTGTCTGATATAGCCACCGAAACGTTACAATATCCTTTTAATTTCATTTTTCAGTTTTACTGTTAGGCAACCAATTTTTTCAAGACCAATTTGCTCCTGACAAATAAGTGCAAAGTTTTTCGCAGGAGCACTTCACCTTAATCAAAAATTTTTTAATTATTTATGTTTCAGAGACTGGGAGTGAAAACCTCTAAAGTTTCAAGAAATATTTCCATGAAGTTGGAAAAACCTTGTAGTTTGCTAGGGAAACCCAGGAATTAATTTTTTATAGTCAATCAGTAGTCAGCAAGTGCAACTCTATCTCTCGGTAAGAGTATGTACAGTTATTCCCCGGACACCCTGTATATTTCGATAACAACATATTCATTCGAATTCATAAATGATGTGAAGGAACCCAATAGCTTTTGCTTTTAGGACATTCGAATTTTATTAATCCCTAATACGAACAAGAGCGCAAAACCTTCTAAGTTCACTTTACATAGTAAAACAAAAAAAAACAAACTGAAAAAAGTAAAGACAGCTAATCAACTATTCCCCCATTAATGGCTTCTGTTTTCATATGCGTTGATTTGAATAGGAGAGGAGAGTTGAGTCCATTTATGAATAGGATGGATGCATTGAAAACATCGGATGTTCAAATTCGAATTATCGTTCTTCCGATATGTAAAAACAACGTGAAAGTCTTATGACTCATATAATTTCTACAACAGAAATACATTCAGACATATCAATCACACATACACATGTATACAGGGTGTTTCATTAGGAGTTTTTCCAGGAAGGAATTGTAATACGAATTTAAGATTTTGTATTTTCGTTTTATAGTACATGAAATCAAATTGTAAAATATTTTCAAGTGGAATCTACTTCCGACTCTACCGGAAATGAATATACCTACACTTCGTTTTTTCAAATGCAACAACCTGTCCTTTTTAAAGAAGGCTCCGTTAGGAATTTAATTCTTACTCCTTTCATTTTAAAATTTCTATCAAAGTTTTTGTGAAGAAAATTATCGTGATAGTTTTGAACTGAGGTTTTTTTTTAGTCATCATTCATTATATGCGTTCTTTATTTGTCACACATTCGCCGCAAATAAAGAGAAGACTTTTTGATATATCGTTCTAGTTTGAGTAAATCAAATTATTATTGCATTCTTTACATAGTGCTTCATCATAAAAAATAAGTGAGAATGACTATTCCTAACATAACCTACTTTAAAAAAGATGAGCATACCGATGAATTTGACTCAGCGAAAACTGACTCTAATCGTGAAATTCTAATTTCATTCGATAACGGCTAAACTACTGATTTTAAAGACTTGAAGTAATTGGCACACTATAACAGGTTTTTGACGAGCAATCGAATGGAATTACAAATTATATGGTTACCATTCGAAAAAAAAATGAGATTTCATAGTTTTATTGAAGCTCACTTTAGACCCTGTTTCAGAAACTCCATATATAATATTTCTTTATAATTATAATTCATACAAGGAGCAGTATCAGCGGTTACAAAAAAAAGTTTCACACGGATGGATTTTGAAGATATAAACACTTATTTGTGACAATGTTTCTGTCAAAAAATTGACGATCAGGTTATAACACAACAATCGCTTGAATGGTTGCGCATATCATACAACAAATCAGTGCAGAATTGAACTAGGAATTAAATATAAAAATATACATGGTATTACATTTGAAAAAACGAAGTGCACTTTCGTTTCCGGTAGAACCAGAAGTAGATTCCGCTTAAAAAATATTTACAATTCGAGCTCATATTCTCTAAAACCACAACGATAATTCCTTCCTCGCAAACTTTTATTGAAACACTTAAAACACCCTGTATGTATACAGGGGTCTACTTTTAAAGTGGCCATACTTCAAAAGGGGAGAAAACGAGTGATTTGCATTGTCATATAACACTTGATCGAAATGTTGACGGTTATTCTTCAATTTAACATTTCTAGAAATATTCCAATTTTTCTCTAAAACGATCATTATTCAGTTTTTCTTATAGTCTCAAATTTTCACCACATATTTGGAAAGGGCAATATATTTGCTACAAGATGAGAGCAGAAAAAACTCTTATTGCGGGCGTGGTAAGGAGATGATTATCACGCTTCTCAAGTTTTCTTTTCAATCACAAATTCCTCACTTAGTGTACTTTCGAATGGCATATATCAACTTTTGTCCTAGCTGCTCATCCTCCTCCATAATATCATGGCTAGCATGATTACAACGAAAAAGTCGAAACATCCCGAACCCGAATTTGTTCCATTCTGAATCCCTTCGAATTTGAAATGAAAAAAAAACGTGTTTTAAAGCGTACTCATAAACTACCAAAGACGATTAGAAATCGTATACGGTATCAAAAATATTGAAAAAAAAATGTTGTTTAAAGATAGGGGAATATTCATAGTTCATTGTTTTTGGGATTATTGTTCTCTTCCTGAATTATTTCTTTAAAATCAGGCAGTCACAAGCGCAATTCCAATTCTACCGGATGAGTAGTTTTAAAAATATTGAGAGCCATTCTGGCTCGCTAACGAACTCAAATGATAGACATCGTATTAATCGTCAATAAGTCCAACCCAGTAGTTTGAAACAATTACCAGCTCGAAATTCGAAACTTAAAGACATTTAGGCGACACTCGAAATTATATCATGCTGTTCCCCTAGAAAGGAATTCACTAAAAGTTCTCAGCAATTTTTCTGGAATGCACCAATTTTCAGTAGAAACCGGTTGTTTTGAACAAATTATTGGAGTATTTCAATCATTGAAAAAATGATGTTAGTTCAAATAGTTTCTCAAATTACATGATTGATTGTGGATGGTCACCTCCACAGATTTTAGATTCTAATCTAACTGATTCATTTGGAAAACAAGTCACACCTGTGTATTGCTAACGAAGCCTTTTCTAACGTAGGCCTACAACACATTTCCGACTCAGCATAACTCAAAGAACTATTCTGAAATAATTGGCAATATATATGAAATTAGCTGTCCCCCATCTGTAACTCTCAACTCATTTGTGTATATCGATTGGATTTTATTCTGGGATGATTCTGCATTTCTAAAAAACTTTATAGGTTTTCACTCCCAGTCTCTGAAACAGAAATAATTAATAAAATTTTAATTAAGATGAAGTGCTCCTGCGAAAATCAATGCACCTATTTGCCAGGAGAAAACTGTTGCCTAACAGTAGAACTAAAAAAGGAAATAAATGAAAAGGACAATGTAATGTTTCGTTGTCTATAAATCAGACACCTTCTTCAGACAAACTTGTAAAATCTTCAGAATTGTGTGTTTTTCATTTGTAGTCGTATTGACATTGATAGTTGTCAACACATAGAGATGTTGGTTATTTAATTCTGGAATTTACTGATGTCATTTCTTTCTTCACTAAATCAATCCAAATACGATCTATTCCAGCAGAGCAATTGGCCAAATTATTTACTTCATCTAACAAAATACATGTGGATTCCTTCATTTTCCTTTTATAATTATCAGGTTCCCTCATTAGGATCTATTGTTGTTCCAGTTCATCATATGATCTCCGCTATTTAAACATACATGATCAGCGATTTGTGATCTTGTAATGTTTCTATTTTTGATGTTGTTCTTATGTTCCGTTTTCTTATCTCTAAAGGTCTTTATGTATTTTCTGTATAAGATTTTCCACATATGCAGGGAATATTGTAAACACAATTTTTGATTTTTGTGTCTCATTCATTGGTTTCGTCTGGTTAGAATGGATCTCAAATCATTTTTTGTTTGAAAACAGTTCTTATGTTGAATTTGGAACTAATTCATCTTATTCTTCTGAAAGGCCAGGAATATAAGGAATGACGTTCAACAAATTTGGTTGTTCTTGACGGTTTTCTGTGTGTACTGATCATCATTAGAATTTGATTAGATATGTTTCGTTCTAAATTTGAAATTGTTCTTTCTATATAAAATTTGGTGGGTATTGATTATCTAGTAGGAACTCTTTAACTTTTAAGGAAGGAAATTTCATTATTTCTAATTTCAGGTGTAGATGAAATCAAGAAGGCCCTATCATAAAGTGTTTTTATAATACCTGTTTTACATTCAATTGATGATTAGAATAAAATTTACATATCTATTAGTGTGAGTTTGTTTCCGAAATACACTTGTTTCGAAATGATTTATAAATTTACTCATTAGAACATCTAGAAAAAAATTGATTATTCTGTTCTAATTCCATCGTAAATGTATTAGTTGGTTCTTTAATATTGATGTAATCAAAAGACTTATTCAATTATATTGCAGCAGTTAATTTAAGATTATCATTAGTAGTTCTTTCATCTAACAATTTTCTGAAATCGATTATCTATTAATGTTTTACTCCCTGGAACGTTTGGAAACAGATTAACAACATCGAAACTTACCAGAATGTCATTTGTGTATGACTGCGTTCCGAATAAGATAATTCAAACGAAACTGTGATTTCACTGATTTTTTGCAGTGATCCATAAAACTGTTGAATATGCTGAGTCAATATTCAAAATTTTCGCGCTTACTCCTAGAGTGGTTGCCAAACCAAAAAGCCGGACAGACCTTAGACTAAGTATAATAAATAACTACGAGGTGTCAGTTTGAAAACTTGCCACGGCAATTATGTCACGACAGGATTATTTTCAGTTGTAATTTAACTAGTGCAATGAAAATTATCGATTCATTTTCATTGCAAGAGTTTAATTAATAAGAAAATTTTGTGAATCCATCAAATCGTATTGTGTCGCTGTAAGTTGTTCAACAGTTTTCATGTTACTCTAATAAGTAATAAACGTTCATAATTACGTCTGCATTTATTTAAAGGACCTGAAATTTTGCACTAGTGCGAATTATCGATAATTGCACTAGTGCAAATTATCGCCTAATTGTATGCTCATTGGCTAAAACAACAATAAAAAATCAGTCGGAACATTGTTTGTCTGTCGAATTTGACAGATGAATAAAATTTTCGTAAGTAATTGCACAAGTGCATCAACAAAATTACCGATAATTTTGCATGACAGCGTGTTGTCTAAAACGTTCATTTCATTTTGACAATAATCGCTGTGACTATGGGGTGGGTAATTCACTTCATTTACATAGGATTTTGACAAGAATGAAATATTCAGTGAAAATTTTGGATTGCTCAATTTTTCTTCGGAGGGGAAATATCTCAAGGAATAAAAATGTTCACAAAAAGGTTGCGTAATTTCTACGTTTAGTCATTAACATTCGTTTCATGAAATTCAAACGCAAATTGAACTGAGTGTGAACATATCGCTATGATTTACGTAAGTTTCAATTTCGATTTTTACGTTTGAGTTTGAAATCGAACGTGGTACGGTACGCCAATGCACATCCGAAACTAAGATTTTATACGGCGTTGCCACCCGAGGTTACTAAACAAAGAGGTCCGATCTTTTATCTTTGTTCCACTCATTGTAGAGGTTTTCAATGTGAGAGTCAAAAACAACCCACTTTTTACAAGGGTATGCCCGGTCTATCGGGATATAGTCTAAGGGACAGACCGTCCGTTTGGCTGAACATTTGGGTGAAAAAGCTTGACACCGTACATTATTCAGAATGTCATTTGTGTATGACTGCGTTCCGAATAAGATAATTCCAACGAAACTGTGATTTCACTGATTTTTTGCAGTGATCTATAAAACTGTTGAATATGCTGAGTCAATATTCAAGATTTTCGCGCTTCCTCCTAGAGTGGTTGCCAAACCAAAAAGCCGGACAGATCGTCAGTTTGGCTGAACATTTGGGTGAAAAAGCCTGACACCCTACATTATTCAGAATGTTTTATCTCAGTATTAATAGGCCGAATAAAAATGTATGTAAAATCAAACTTCTTCTACTATCGCGATGAATTTCATCAATTTCTAATCTATATGAATAAAAGAGCACCTCTTGCTATTATGTTAGCGCAATGAATCCAAACGATTGCACCAAAATCTTTTATTTTTTTTATATATTAGTTTTTGTCCGAATAAGGTTTATTCAAGGAACTAGTTTCATATAATTGAATGGAGAAGAAAGGAAGAATTACTCTTTCTTTAGACTGAAAGATATTAATAATTCTTACCATTGCACGAATAAATAATTATTGAATGCATATTTTCAATGGTTTTCCGAGGGTTTTTCGAAATTGAATAAGGTAATAGAACATTCGGATGAGGAGAAATCAAGGATAAGTTGTCCAATTTTTTTATCAATAATAACATCTGTACGAAGCCAGGAAGGGCAGTAAGTGAAATATAAATTGAATCGATTGCCGAATAGTTTAGTATTTTACGATCAATCGGTCGAATGAAGTCGTCAGACAGAATTGAAGAAAAAAAATACATAAACATAAAAATTCCTCAACATAACATAACAATGACACAACAAAAAAACTGAACTTTCACCGATATAACTTCTTCATTTTTTGAGTTTGACAATGAAAATAAATTGAACATATTTTGGTGGGCAGAAACCACATTTTTACGTTATTTTCAACATGAAGTTGTAAATATATGTATGTGTTTTATACAACCAACATTATAGCAATAGTGTCAACA
Organism: Propylea japonica; assembly: GCA_013421045.1. NCBI lineage: Eukaryota > Metazoa > Arthropoda > Insecta > Coleoptera > Coccinellidae > Propylea > Propylea japonica. Next base: position 25,670 of record JACDNR010000648.1, read on the forward strand.
TATAACCTGTTGCGATCTTTTGACCATTGCTGATGACCTATCAAAGAAAGAACTCTTTCAACGTTTGAGTTATGCCCTGTAATCGCGAAGTAATAGGTACTGACAAATAGTCAAAAATTCTGAGAACCTCGAAATGTAAAAGCCTACCAAAATTCGGACATCCCGGACACCTTATATTTTGGCCGGACATGCTATCAAAAACCCTGACTATGTCCTGCTTTATATCCTGACATATAAGGCAACCCTGTTAGGAGTTCAAATAGAAATGCTGACCCCTATTATCGCGAAGCGTCATAGAGTACCCAACATACTTAAACTAATTAAAATACTGTTTCTAACTGTATATTACAAGAATAACGATAGCCTATGATTTCAATAATAAATATTAATCTTCTGAGTAAATGTTCGCATAATTTAATACCAGTAGGTACTAATATCAATTAGTGCAATGCAATTGTTAGCAGTTAAACCAAGATGCTGCAATTCTAATTATCTTAATGCGTTCAACGTAACTGGCCAGAAGAAGATTATTATCTATAAGAGAATCGTTTAAGCAGATGAGCTTTTGAAATTAACAGTTTTTGGCTCAGTGAATATGTTCAATATTGGTTCAAGTAAGAGCAGACATGCAAGCATTGATGAAAATCGAAAGACATATACAATAATTTCCATTAAAAATCTGTATTCAATTTATTAAAATTGTGTGCAGTCTGTGCAAAAAACATATGAAATTATCTTTTGGCATATAGGAAGTAGGAATTCCCTTATTTCGAATGTTCAGAATTTTTTCAGTTTCAATGGTTGGTACTCATAATAAGTCATTGTCCACTGATTTGTAATATGAAACTGTGAATATACCTGAATTTATGGTTTATTTGTTTGAATTGTTTATAGAATGATTGACTTTTTTCGTCAACCTCAAAATACAAAGTGATTTTGATGTGTATTAAATTGATCATTAATGACCGATTTGAACGCTCAAATTATGCTATTTTAATGTGCATATATTCATAGGCAACCGAACAAAAGTTTAGAAGCATCAAACTCTGAAACTTCATATTCAAAGATAAGGTCTGCGTTCAGCGTTGTTCTTGGCATTTTATAATTTTGTAGCACACCAAAATTGTACACATTCAGTTCGTACACGGAAAAAAAAATCTATTCTCGAAACAAGTAACAAGATATTCTTGAAATGTTAAGGTTGATTCAAGTATATATGGAATCGAAACAAGTAAATTGAGAAATTTGGTATATTTGGAATGAGTAAATAATGTTTCAAATTCATAAACTCCAAAGAAGAATATAATGCTTCATCCAAGTAAATAATATTCTGCATATGAATAGATAATGTTATCAATTTAAGAATATTGCTACACTCCATTAAACTAAACGGTAATTACGGTTTGAAAATATCATCTACTCATTAAGAGAAAACATTCCATATAATATTTCGGAACAATTGATATTCTCAATGTAATAATTTCGAAAAAAATTAATTCTCGGGTAGAGTGACTAGATAGTCTTGAAATGTTAAATTTGATTCCAGCATATCTTGAATCCGAACGAGTTGAGTGAAAAAGTTGTTATATTTTAAATGACTAAAAGTATTTTAGAACACTTCTTAATAGATGGGTACAATATGCTACACCCAAAAAATTATTCATTTAATACGAATGAAAGAATGTATGTATTAAGGAGTTTGTTATACAGATTCTTTCCAACCTAACGATAATAACTCTTCGGAAATCATCATATATAATAATAAGTGTCTTTATTAGCTGTACTGTAATATACAATACACCAAAATATGGAGGCGAAGTAGGTCTTGCTTCCGCTACTTTACTCTACCTCAATACAATGAATACAGTTAATTCTCAAAATAAAATTACAACTGAACACTACATTACAGATAGTGCATTGAGATTATGAAACACATAAAATACTTGTACATCTATTTTTTAAAACTAACAAAAATATCTCCAAAATGCTCTTGCCCAGATAGGAGGGTACTTACTAGAGTAACCTTGTAAAAGCACAACACTTATTTTGAAAAACAAGTAAAAACTTTGTGCTTCTTGAGCATCTCCAACAGTAAAGATTTGATCGTTTGATCGTACGATTATTTTTTCTTATGTGAAATGTTTTGTATCTAGTATATCGATATATATGTTGAAAAAAACTAAGATATTAATGATTATGTATTTCGTGAACACTAACACCCTATAAACCTTAAAAATAAATGATGGATGACATGAGGAATGTAAACTTAAAAACTCAATGTTTTTTCTTAATTTTCAGACCTCACCTGAAAAATAACATGCAAATATATTTTTTTTACTTTTTTGAGTGCATTCCGACTCAGTTGATGAAAGATGACCCGTGCACATCTTCAGAAATTTATTCTTCACCCAAACGATAACTTATATATCTTATATAACTTTTAAATTCTGAAAATTTCAAGTGTTCTCTTATTTTCTTCCGAGACTCTCGTACACATTTCATTACTTTTAATCATGTATCAGAAATAGTCGTTTGAGAGCATTATCAGCTTAAACTCAGGGTTTCAAAAAATCTCATATGTATTTTAAATCTTTTTTGTGAATATGTAGATTTATTTTTGAAGTAACGAAATCTTTGTAATTTGAGAAAAATTGAAACCATCCAATTAATAGAAAACCAATCATAACCCAAAATGTATTTGCATTTTGCATATTCTTCATCTTAGGATACTGAAATGCGAACGCGAATTCATTCAAGTGATTAGACTTGGCCAATGAAATCCTTCCTATGCACTTGTAATGGTGTTTATCGTCATTCAAGTAAATAAATTCCTTTATCCTCTAAATTCAAGAATATAATTCAACAATATACTAGAAGGCTATACTAGAAGGCGTTATTAGAATTGGCCAATGAAATCCTTCCTATCCACCTGTTAACAGTGTTTGTCGTAATTCAAATAAATAAATTCTTTCATCCACTAAATTCAAGAATATAATTCAACAATATACTAGACTGCGCCCTCTGTACAGTTTGCAACAGAAAATTCTACTTTCCAATCGGATCAATTTGAAGCGCGTCATGATTGTGATAAGTGCCCCGTGTTCCTATATCATAAAACGAGTAATTTTTGTGTTGTGATGTGACCTACAGCAAGAAATGGAAATTGGATGAGAGGTTGGGGATGTAGGATCACTATGTTTGGAAAATTTCAAGGTAAGCCCCTATTATGAAAATTATTTCATCAATTAAGAACTTAAACCTATTCCTGCTCTTGGTCTTTTCTACTATTATCAGTTTCACCTTCATAGTTAATTTTGTATCACTTTTTATTACAGCAGATATTTTTGAATAGTCATCTCTCACTCATGAAAATTTCCAATTTTTTCAGATGTCTCAACAGAAAACACAGTACAACGATGACTTGAAGAATCTCATACCTTGAATGATTTCACAGAATAAGGACCACTTTATTCAGAAGAGTGGAGAAATATTATTAGGTGAGTTTTAATAATTTTGATTCCACATATTGGTATTCAACTAAGGAAATAATGTATGAATTGAATATTGTACTCTTGCTAGACATATCTGAACTTACTCATTGCAACTTTGGTGAAATTTATAAAATACCTATTTGTAGATAAAAGCAACTCAGAACTTGTTTTTTTATGTAAGCTGTACGAGATACGAGACTGTTATGTACGCCCAAGGGAATACTTTTAGTAACTCATGACTATTAAATATTATACAATAATAATGATTTATTCACGAAATTTTACATATATAAACAACAATTATGAAAAAGCAGGTTAATAATATGTACTATATATTATATGTATTTATGACACTATTGGTATTCCTATTAATAGTTTTTTAATGTTAGTGACTTTTATTATAATGAAGCATGCCACACTCATTATTTTCCATACAAATTTTCTTCAAGATTTCATTACGCATTTATTTCTAAGGTAATAGTAATGTTCCTCTTTAGTAAAAATTATTGTTCACTTATATTTCTGACGAATGTAATGTTAAAATGTTATACCTTTTTTATGTAAAAACTATGTTTTTATATTTTATATTCCATTTTCTTGACAGTACTTAATAAATTTATTTCCACTGATTCCGTATTTTACTCTTATAGCCTTATTGAATATGTAAGGGGTTCTATACCTTGTGTTGGATATTTAATTTCAATCAGATACTTATTACATTCTTCACTAGATGAGATAATAGCTTACCAGGAAATTGAAATTTCATCATTCAGTAAGGTGTAAGTATATGCTCCGATGTATGTGTATGTTTTCTCATCCTGAATTCAATTGACTTTATTATTGATACATTTTTATTATGCATTCCTCATAGGGTACCTTCACCTTCTATCAGAAACTATGGTATCTGATTAAATGGGAAATTCTTACTTTGATCTGATTCGAAATTATTTATTGGTATATTTTCTTCAGACTTACATGACTGTGTAAATCTTGAATATCAAATGGTTATTGTTTTCTGATATTGATCAGAGATATTCTTAATTTGCAATATATAACATGTCTGTCTCATTCAGAATAAAAATTAGATAAGAACTCACATAAAATACATTGCAAATTTTTCACTTTAGGAAAACAAGAATCAATTGAGGTTTAAGATTGATCAATCATCGAAAAAATATACATAAATGATATAATCTCGAATCAGATCAAAGTAATAATTGCTCATTTAATCAGATACTTTAGTTTCTCATTAGACCGTGATAGTACCCTGTAAGGAATGCTTAATAAATACCTTATCAATAATAAAGTCAGTTGAATTCCGAATGAGAATACATACCAACATATTTATCGAAGCATAACCTACACTCAAGGAAGTATATCATCGTTCTTCAGTCGAGAATATACAATGCTCACTTCAACATTTATCTTATTATTCTTTCAAGTATATGATTGATTTTCATCAAATAAGTAATACATTTACCATTAATATAAACTATACTCTATCAGAATTTTTCGATGTATTCAGATCAAGTAGTTTGAGAATTTTGAACTGAGAAGACGATGTACTTGTTTTAAAACTAATTAAATCTTGGTTTGAGTAGAAATATTACTTTCATTCAAGTATAAGATTTATTTTCTTCAAATGAAAGTGCTGCTGAAATGAAGAAATCTGAAAACTTGTCTTGAACATATTTTATATTCGAACGAAATATTTTGAATACTCATTTTGATAAAAGAGATTAATTTAGAAGAAATATAAAAATTTTCTTGAGTCAATTATACTGATTTTATTACATTGTAGTATATTATTCACTTAGTGGGAGTATATGGTATATTTGAACTTTGAGAATAAGACATCCTTGATTCAAGTATACTATATTCTTGCTCATATATAAATCTATCATTTACTTCAATCAATTATTATATACTTAATTGGAGAAAACATTTTTTTCCGTGTAACAGCTAAAACCTAAGAGTAAGAAATAAACATTTATTTCTTACTCTGAGGCTAAAACACTTTTGCTCAATTTTAAAATTGTACGTAACTCGGTAACACAGGGTCTGAAATGTAACAGAAATTTTACAATTGTAACACCTCGAACATTACTCTCTGTGTTCTGTATAGTACAGAATAGCGTAATTAATTTATGGTTATTCTTTCATTTCACAGAGAGAAGAAAATCAAATCAATGCACTATAGACATGTTAGATTTACTTAATTACCATTCACGCTTAATTATTATGAATAACGAAGATGCCAGATGTGATTTGAGCCTAATACCTGATTAGAGCAGATAGTTTATCAACCTCTCTTGGTGCAAGAAGAAAAGTTTCATTCAGAAACGGTTTGGGGTTCTTAGCAAGTTTATGGCACAAGTATTCAATGCTGAAAGCTTAGCTATACGTTATCTGATTATATGTTGTGTTGTGAAGTTTTCTTTTTTTATTGTAGCTCTGACATGTGAGAGCAATTCTTCTCTTTCTCCCTCCTTTCTTCCATAGAGACACTCCAGGTTTACAAACGAGAAGATGTATATAATTTTTGGTTTTCTTATGATTGTTAGAGTTTTTATCCAAACTTCATTGACAAATATTAACCCACTCATAAGTTATCGACAAGTATGGTTTTAGCCTCGGTTTTAGCAGAATTGGCTAAATCCTGAAACTATGAAACGGTTGAGGTAGGTCCTGCAAATCCATTCTCAAACCTAGAACTACTTGAATCTATAGGAAATATCTTTGTGGTGAATGATGCCGAAACCGACCGTAAATACCTATCAGGGTATTTCTTATTTCGATTCAGATAAACTATGGATGCTATCTAATCTAAAAACTTTCGTCACAAAGATAGGGTAAAAGCTATATAGTGATTGACACCTTAAGCGCATGGATACTTTCAGTCGTTGAATTCGGTTCCTAATTTCACTATGGGTAATGGGTATTATTACCGAACTATAGTTGAATGTTGCTTTTTTGGTATCGCCTTCAAACTTTCAATAAATAGCGATTAAATATTCGAGGAGACACCAATTTCGTCGAAGTTACATATTTGATAGTCATCGTCATACTTTGATGGACTTAAGCGTTGCTTAGCCGAGCGGTGCATGCGGGCATCATGCAATCCAAAATACATTCATACATCATAGGTTTGAAAATTGTTGAATATGGTATTAGTAAAAAATTGTTTTTTAATATGTTAGTTCATACGTTATTTCTGATTAAAATTTCAAATTTTCGATTTATTCGATGTAACTTCATTTTCTGTCCAGATGTCAAAATCATCAACCTGTAAGTACTTTATGACTGCTCGATTGGTCGTAAGAAAAAGGAAACCCTTTTTCTGGACAATTTTGTTGAAATACTCTTATGTATAAACCTATAAACCTTGCCCTGGCAATTATGAACACAACAAAAGAATTATCCCATTTGGTGCAGTCGTTTGAAATATATTGCATTTTGACCGTAACCATAGATTCTGTTTTTTTAATATAGTTAAGCAAAAAGTATAAATGATCTTCACATATATACCGATGTAATAAACTATTGGTGCTAGGTAGGGCTTTTCCATCTGTCTCCACATATTTCAGAATGTTTTATTTCTATTTGGGTCAAGTTCTTCAGGTTGTCGACCTGAAAAGGTCATCATTAGATATTTGGCGCGAAATTTTGCAGTAGTGTCAAAAAGTGTACAATGTTAGAGCTTACTTAAGGAAGCACATAGTTGCGTATATTTTTCGATTTTGTTCTGTTTCATATTCGTTAGAAGTTTTCTTCTGTTTGGAAGGTTTCAAGGAATATTTTATTGATGTAAGAAAACCCTTCAATAATTTATATTGATGTTAAACCATATGTCAATCACTGTTCGGTTCGATCTAATATTATAGACACAGTTATTAACATGTGGTTTAACCTTAATATATAAATAATTGAAGGGTTACTTACATCAATAAATATTTCTTGAAACCTTCCGAACAGTAGAAAACTTCTAACGAATATGAATATGCGCAGCCGCTATCCTAAACTCTAACATATACACTTATGGACAATACTGCAAAATGTCTCGTGAATATCTGTACATTATATGTTATCTAAGGAAAAAGTAAGATGTTTTGAGTTGATTATATCAAAGTATTCCTCACTTCATCGGCTCTTGTTCACAAAATCGATTATTATCTGTAGGCTGTTACAGGTGGAGTGAAAAGCAATGTGGTATTTGTTATTAAATCTGTTTTTTTCTCTCGTTCAAACACATAAGGTGACAATAATTGAAGAAATGAGAACAATATCAGCTTATCAATCATGCCGAGAAGACGTTTGGCTCCTGTGCAACTGAACCAAATCATACGGTTGATACAGGAAGGTTTGTTCCAGCGAGAAGTGTTCCGGCGGTTGAATGTTTCGCAAAGTGTCGTGAGTCGGGCTTGGAATAGGTTCATCCAAAACGACTCAGTAGCTTATGTTCATGGGGGAGGTCCGCAGCGCAGTAGAACAGCTGCCCAAGATCGTCTTTTGATCCTCAATGCTAGGAGAAATCCCACTTACCCGGCGTCGCGGCTCAATAGATCACTGAGAGTTGCAACAGGAGTTCTAATTTCGAACCAGACTGTAAGACGACGACTACATGTTCGTGGTTTGAGAGCACGTAGGGGGGTACAACATCCCCGTTTGAATAGGGAACACCGGGTTCATCGACGGCAATGGGCTGAGGAGCACCGCAATTGGACACTTGAAGATTGGAGCCGATGTTTATTTACGGATGAGTCTAGATTTCGTTTGGTCAACTCCGATGGACGTATTCTTGCTTGGAGGGAAAGAGGTCGAAGGTATGCAGAACAGTTTATGATACCCACAACAGCTTTTGGCGGAGGTTCTATATGTGTATGGGGAGGCATTTGTTTGAACCAACGCACAGAGTTGGTTGTTCTGCAGAACATCACCATGACCAGCCAGAGATATCACGATATGATTATTGAACCCATAATTGTTCCGTTTGCGGCTGCCGTGGGCGAGAATTTCATTTTAATTGACGATAATGCCCGTCCACACCGTAGTCGTCTGGTTAATGAAGCGCTAGAAATTAATGCTATTGATAGGGTGGACTGGCCTGCTCGCTCTCCAGACATGAATTGCATCGAACATGTCTGGTCTGAGATGTCTAGACAATTGTCAACCTTAGAACAACCGATCAATAACCTTTCTAACGCTTTACGGGATATTTGGACGAATTTGCCCCAAAATTTTATAAATCGTTTGATCGAAAGTATGCCTCGTAGGGTAGAATGCTCGAGACGAGCTCGTGGGGGACCAACTAGGTACTAGCTTAACCGAGACTTCAGCTTTCTTGTGGTTTCATCATAAAATTTTTGTTATTCAAACACAGAATTTTGAGTTTTCCTAATAAAGTCTTTTTTTCTCTCCAACTTTCCATTTTTCATTATTTTCTCAAGTGAACCATATTATCAACTGAAAATACTCTGATATCTGACTAAATTTATAATCTTGGAGCGAATATTTCAGAAATAAATTTAGAACAAGTAAGTGATCCCTATCAATTGTTGAGCAGTGTATCTTATGATGGCGTTTTCAGAAAGACAACCTGAGGAATTGAACTTGGCCCAAATAGAAATAAAACATTCTGAAATAAGTGGAGTCAGATGAAAAACCCTAGGTAGCACCAATAGTTATTACATCGATATCCCATTACTCGACGTCAACCCGGAACCGGGTGAAAAGGCAAGTAACTCTGGTTGTCAGAAAAATATAAAAAAAATCTAAGTTGCATGATTTTAAAATAATGTGCATTTAAAAAAACACGCAAAATTCCACACCCTGTGACAGTCTTTTCGCTCCTGTTGCCACAAATATCAACTTTTTCCAATTTTTTTCTTTGCTGTGTAACCTTGAATAATGCTTGTCTAAACTGTAATCAAAATTTTGATACCAGCTGCTCTAGGTTTCATAAAAATAGGGCTCACTTCTCAGAAAAAAAATTCGAAATAAACAATTGCCTAGTTTCAACTGACTGTATTGAAGAAAAATTGTACTACGTAGGTTTGGCATGTTTTTTCAAAAGTTGGGCGCATTTAGTAAGGATTCCAAAAGGGTATAACACTTGTTTAATTATAGCTGCCGTAGTTCAAATTTATTTTCGATTGCCTTTGAATACATTTTTTCATTAACTGCTTCCCAGTTAAAAAGTCCAATGGATTCAAGTCCGGTGAACGGGCCGGCCACGAGATTGGTCCAGAAAGTCTGATCCATCTTTCGGGAAAAAATGTTATCAGAAAAAAAAATTTCCAGAGAAATTAATTTTTCCAGAAAACATTTTTCCGGAGAAATTCCTCTGTAATTTTTTTTCTGGTAACATTTTTTCCCGGAAGATGAATCAGACGTTCTGGTCCAATCTCGTGGCCGGCCCGTTCACCGGACTTGAATCCATTGGACTTTATTACTGGGAAGCAGTTAACGAAAAAGTGTATTCAAAGGCAATCGAAAATAAATTTGAACCACGGCAGCTATAATTAAACAAGTATTATACCATTTTGGACTCCTTACCAAATGCGCCAACTTTTGAAAAACACGCCAAACCTACGTAGTACAAATTTTCTTCAATACGGTCAGTTGAAACTAGGCAATTGTTTATTTCGATTTTTTTTCTGAGAAGTGAGCCCTATTTTTATGAAACCTAGAGCAGCTGGTATCAAAATTTTGATTACAGTTTAGACAAGCATTATTCAAGGTTACACAGCAAAGAAAAAAATTGAAAAAGTTGATATTTGTGGCAACAGGAGCGAAAAGACTGTCACAGGGTGTGGAATTTTGCGTGTTTTTTTAAATGCACATTATTTTAAAATCGTGCAACTTAGATTTTTTTTTATATTTTTCTGACAACCAGCGTTACTTGCCTTTTCACCCGGTTCCGGGTTGACGTCGAGTAATGGGACACCCTGTATACGCGCACAGTGTCAATCCATATCAGGGTGTCAAGTCAACAATTGAACCTCTCACCCTATCCATCTCAAAAACTGACAAATCCAATTTTAATTCGACTTTACTAAACATAAATCGCAATCATTCCGTGGATCGCGGAAGAAAATCGAAGCGAATAGTGGTTATATCGTTGCGAAATTCGCAGGCGTCGGTCTCTGACCGATCATAATAAGAAATGACGAAACGTTTCATTTACGGATAGGACGAATTTCGTATAGAGGCAGGTGCAGCAGCAGCCTTACTTTCAGGTGAAGCCATAATCGATTAGCTTCCTCCATTATGATTGAATTATGCGACAGCACATGCTTTGTTTTGGGTTTTCCAATCAATATGAAATTCATGATGTCGAACGTGTTATTAATTGAATTCAGTGGCCTGTTAAGGGGGCTTGCGGGGATGAAATGTTGCCGGTGTTTTGAAGGATCTATAAGTATACATGGCGCCATGAAATTAACGACTACTTGAATGTATTGTATATTTGAATAACTGTTTCTCCAATAATTGTTATGGTGAATTTTTGCAGTGCAGCAGGTTATGTCAAAATGAATTCTTTTGGTTACTCATGGCAACGAGTGTAAGTTGACGTTTATTTATTGAGTGAATTAAAATTTTTCCCTACAACCGAGTCTTAACAACTTCTTTTCCGTTAATGTTTTCGTATCTGAAGGTGCTATATATGGAATAAGAAAATCAGTGTCACTTCCGGTCACACCGGAAGTGGCTTTCAATTTTTGTTTTTAAGATTAAGGTTCTTCGAACGAAATGCAGAACATGAAATTTTCAATTTTGTATCATTCGAAATGGCTGAGACAATCCATTGAAATAGACTTACTGAGACACCCGATATGTTTCGATGATATTTGGCGCGTTGGTTTCTTCAAAAATCTAGTTCATGAATACATAGTTACTGTTTTTATGCAGGTCCAGTCTAGAAAAATTGATGAATCATATTCAACCAGAAAAACATCGATTATATCAAAATTCATTAATTCATCATTTTGATGAGATAATAAATCTCTCGTACTTGCGCATGCGGTTTGAATACTCAATAAATCTAGTCATATCTGAATGTGAAAATTGATAAACGCAATTTTATTCGGTTCTCTGCTATTTTTCTGATTCAATTAAATGTTCACACTCATACACATATGTATATATAATTCGGGTTCATAGCGTCCTACGCCTTCCTATTCCATGTATGCAACCCTGTATATTAAAATTAAATTAATATGAGTATTCGAAAGAAGAAGAAAAAAGAAAAAACTAAAGGAAACAAGATGTCTCTCGTATTGCGCATACGGTTTTGAATACGATGTCTGTAAGTCTGTTGAGTCTAATAAATGAATTGGTTTTCCCTTTTGTCGAATATCCTTTCATTTTTTAAATTTTAATATACATACACTATAAAGGGTGTTTTTTTCTGGTTGAATATTATTCATCAATTTTCCCAGACTGGACCAGAATGATCTTGTTTGTTGTATACAAAATAAACGTGCCCAAGTATCATCGAATATATATATAGGGGTGGTTCGAAGTTATGATTTATTCAAGAAATTGACAAAATCAATAGAGCACTCAGTGTTCTCTATATGTGCCCTAGGGTAAAACAGGAATAGATGCCGCAGTGGGATAGATGCCCCATTTTCAAAATACCTAACTTCCGGAACACAAAGAACTAATATTATATAGGTTGGAGCTACAGTCACACTGAACCTCAATTTTGTACGGATTATTGTGAACTGATGTCGTTTTTCGTGAGTGTTTGGGATCACAAACACGCTAAAGATTTAAGGTAAGTATTGCCGCTGTATAACTTTTGAAGTACGAGTAATAATTAACTCCGTTATATTTTCATTAAGTCAATACACTGTTTCATTAAGTGTACAGCTGAGTATACATTGTTGCTAGTTTTTTCTTGATTCATTAAAAAAATCATGGGCATCTTTCCTGTCAAACTGGATGCCACTTGAGGAATCTATCCCCCCATACACTCTCTAGCAATTTATGGTTGAGCTTTTTTTGTATTCTGTTATGTTTTGTGTACTGACTTGGACTCTTCACTAACCGTAGCAGAACCACAGAACCATACCAAGAGAATATAAAAAGGAAGGAACGACATCAGAGCTACTGGAAGCAGCTTTCAATGAGTTGGATAAAAATGCCCTGGAAATCAAGGAAATTTCCCGCAAATTTGGTATTTAATCGAGAAATTTCTGCTCAAGATGCGGAATCTAATTAAAAGCGCTATCTACTTAGCTTATTTTCGTTTCATTGTGTTCTTTCGATTTTGAAAGAGAAATTATTTTTGTTTTATAAATTTTGATGAATGCGTTGAAAAATGCTTTATGTTAATATAAAGACTTTATCTTTTCTCTTTTCGTTGAATATATGCTTTCGAAATTCAATTAATTTATTTTATTTTATATTGGGATTATCTTATAACAAATACAGTTGAAGGACTTTAAAACAACGCACAATTGTTGTTGATTCGACCAATATTTTTCAGAGGAAGTTGCTGTTTTAACCGTAGACAACCTCATTGAAGTTGATTTGATTTTTGGTTCACACAGTATGAAGGTCGTCTATCCATTTCAGTATTTTCATGGTGGAGCAAATATACATACCTGAAGGCATCTATCCTCAAAAAAGGGTTTCAATCAAATAATTTCCGGAATTTGGGATTGCTATAGGTACAGGGTGTCTACTTTCAAAGTTGGGTTTTCACGAGTGATTTGCAACACAAAATGTCGACCATATGTTATATTGCTCGAAATTTTGACGGTTATTCTTCAATTTAACATTTCTTGATTTCACAAAAATAATTCGAAGTTTTTCCTCTTAAATGATTATTATTCAGTTTTCCTGTAGTCCCATCAATTTTTTGACCACATATTCGTAAATGACAATAAATTTGCTACAAGTTAAGAGAGTCTGTATGCAGAAAAAAAACTCTAATTGCGGGTGTGGTGAGGGGATGAATATAACGATTTTGAAGTTAACAAAATTAGTCCCATTTTTCCAATGGTTTTTCGATGAAATATTAATAATTATGCACACGTTTTTTTTAGTAAAATACCTCATTTAATGTTCTTTCAAATGAGATATCAACTTTTGTGCTAGCTGTTAGCTGTTCATCCTCCGCCATAATATTATGGCTAACATGATAACAGCGAGAAAAGTCGAAAAATTCCGAACCTAAATTTGCTCTATTTCGAGGCTCTTCCTGATTAACTTTTAATGTAATTTTATGGAAATCATCAATTCATTTGTTATCTGTAGATGCTGAGAGGAGACCTAATATTTTATATAGGTGATACCAGAATAATTTAGGAGATTGGGGGACACAGGATACTATGGACGATGTATGGCAGAGAGAAAACCCTCATGCGACTATTGTTTCCCATTTCCAACATGAGTTAAGTAGGTATCAACGTGAGGTTGGCAGTCATGAGAGGAGAACTTTACGGATCAGTTATACTTATCATTCACTTCAATGCTGAAGAATTCATTAGATTAATCCAAAGCAACTTGACAGACATATTGGATGAAATTCACCTGTCTAACAGATAAAATGTCTGGTTTCAAATGAATGACTGCCCTGCACATAATAGTCGTAATGTCAAAATCTATCTGATGAATATATTGCGACACAATGGATTGGAAGATCCGGTCAGATGGCCACCGAGGAGCCATGACCTTACGCCTTTGGTTTTTTATGTCCAGAATATTTTGAAAGAGAAAGTATATCTAATTGGCTTTCAGACTCGGTAAAATCTCATCGGCATAATAAAATTGTGTTGTGCAGAAATGCGTCTGAAAAGCTATGAACTTCGCAGAGTTGCAGATGCAGTTCGAAAACGATATGTCAAATGTTCATTTTTTCGTTATTACTTTAATTCAAGATGAATTGATGATTTTTTTAAATTACATCAAAATTCGAGCTTAAAAAAAGAGCAAATTTAGGTTAGGAAATTTTAGAATTTTCGTTGTTATGTTAGCCAAGATATTATGGCGAAAGATGGGCATCAGCTAGCAGAAAAGTTGATATGCCATTCGAAAGTGCATTGAATGAGGTATTTTTACTGAAAAGAAACGTGTGCACAATTTTCGATATTTCATCGAAAACCATCGGAAAAATAGGTCTTATTTTGTAAACTCCAGAATCGTGATATTCATCTCCTTGCCACGGTAGCAATAAGAGTTTTTCGCACACAGACTCTCTTATCTTGTAAAAAATTTATTGCCCTTTCCAAATATGTGGTCAAAGTTGATGAGACTACAATGAAAACGGAATAATGATCATTTAAGAGGAAAAGCTCTAAAAATTTAGTGAAATAAAGAAATGTAAAATTGTAGAATAACCGTCAACATTTCGATCATGTGTTATATGATGACTTTTTTTGTTGCAAATAACTCTTTTATTCTTCCCTTGAAGCTTGGCCACCTTAAAAAGACACGCTGTATATCAGAGAAAAGTCTCAGTATTCCGAGTCAAATAATTGGGGCTACCTTATTTCCTACATTCAAAGAAATTATTCATATAAAATCAATATTCTCAAAAATATGACTAATATGAGGTAATTTCTCGAAGTGGGGCATCTACCCATAGCTTCCGACAGTTTACCAAACAATGACTATTTATGTATATGTCGACGTCATAGAATATTATCAAAGGGAGTACCTATTCAAATTCAGATCAGCAGTACCTACTGGCCAGAATTCTCATTTCCTTGAAAGTCTTCCAAAATACGATTCTGACGAAATTGGAGACAAATATACGTCTTAGTTCTAAGTATCAAGTTTGACCTTGATCGTACCTGTAATTTCGTTATTATTGAAAAATCCATGAGACTGAGTTCGAATGAGGGTAACTTCGGAATCAATCAACTAATATTTTTAATAGACATGTGGCTGTCTCAAATCTACCGTGGATATTTCAACTCCGTAACTCGTTCCGTTCGAGATACATCAGTGACCAGGTATTTTTCGGTTGACATCGCACATACCAAAATATTTGTTTTAATTCTCTAATCTCACGATTCTAACGAAATTTTACAGAAGTTTACCACGAGGAACACCTTCAACTCGAAAAATCAGGGCAACTATCCTATCTCAACATGAATAGTGTAAAATTCTTCATTGAAATGCATTCTCATTTTGCACAAGACATACACTTGACATAATGGAATTTCCATGTTTCTATGTTTCAGTAGAGTTTTGACATTTCTCGTAGTGCTTCTGAATACTTTGTGTACGGTTGCCATGAGGATTGCACATTAAAATGGCTAAAAAATTGAGCATTAAAATGGGCCATTAATGCTCAATTTCGTAAACATTAAAATCACCTTTATTTCGAGATCGGCGGAAAAAAAATATTAAGGAATTTATTACTATTTCAAAAGTTATACATCGTCAAATACTCAGCTGTAAAACTTTTGCGTGTTTGTGAAGTTCGCTGCGGGATGATCGCACACACTAGCGAAAAACGACCACACATTAGAATAACCCGTACAAAACTGAGATTCAGGGGGACTGTGGCTACTACTTATAAAATTAATTTTTTGTCGGGTGTTTCGGAAGTTGAGGCCCTAGCGTCATCAGTTCAAAGATGGTATACAGTTAAACTTGATGGAATATTCTGAACCTAAAATATATATATATATATATTTGAGTTGAAGAAAATATTTTCGAAAGAAGAATATCCTATTCTCATCTTCAAACGGGTCATATACCTAGTTATTCTCTAAAATTAGGCATTTAACAGCACCTCTCGTTTCAGAGCATTGAAAGTTATTTTGTATTTCTTCAAGAAAAGGCTACATTAATGTCAAGATCGTTTATACTTTATCGAAGCCTAATTTTAATGTTGATGAAAAAGAACTCGTAGCCTCATTTCAAAATACCAAATCTTCATTGCAGCAAAATTATTCTTAATGTTATAGGGTAAAACCCGGATAGATGCCCCAGTTGGATAGACGCCCCATTTCAAAATACCTAACTTCCAAAACATGTAACAAATATTTAATTTTATAAGTAGATGCCACAGTCACCCTGGACCTTAGTTTTGTAAGGGTTATTGTAAAGTGAAGCCGTTTTTCGCTAGTGTGTGCGATCATCTCAGCAGCGAACTTTACAAACATGCCAAACTTTAGAGGTAGGTATTTGCCGCTGTATAACTTTTGAAGTGGTAATAAATTCAGTAAATTTTTTGATTACGTCAATACAGTGTTTCATTGAGTGTACATCTGAGTACAAATTTTTTGTTTTCTTCTTAATTTATTAAAAAAATTCATGGGCATCTATCCCTATCAAAAAGGATAGTTGCCCCTTAGAACATCTAAACTAAAACCTTATCTTCTAAGCAGATTTTCGACTCATTGTGTTATTTTGATTTTGAACTTGATTCCTGATCGTTTTTGTTGAGACTTATTATTTCATTCATTTATCATGAATGTGTGGAATAATACTTTCTGTTAATATGAAGAATGCAGGTTTTCGTTCAATATATGCTTTTGAAATTCAATTAAAAATGCACAATTGTTGTTAATTCGATCCATGTTGCGTAGATAAAGTTGCTGTTTTGAGCATAGAAAATCTCATTGTATTTAGTTGGGTTTTTGGTTCACACAGTATGAAGGGCATCTATCCCTCCCAGTATTTTCATGGTGGGGCAACTATCCATACTTGTAGGCATCTATCCCCAAAAAAAAAGGTTCTACAAAAATCAAATTTTGTGAAATTGGGCATTGCTATATCAGAGAAAAGTCTGAGTATTTCAAATCGAATAATGGGGCTTCCTACACTCATAGATATTGCATATATAAAATCAATATTTTCAAAAATATGAGGCAAAATCAAAAAGTGGGGCATCTATCCGGGTTTTCCCCTATTCCTAATGATTATGTTGAGAACAGCTATTTGAGTTTGCTATGCCTGGGCCGAAATTAGATGATTATCAAACAAATAAAAATCAATTTTCATTCAATCCATGGAAAGTATTGTTTCAATTCTACATTTTTTTATGAAAAAGGTTTCCTCGAGATGGCGTTTATACTCAAAGAGGAGCGACACTTTTGTTAAATAAGGAACCCAGAATGCAGATGACGAAATTAATTGCTATCTATGATGAATGCTCTGTTTGATATTACCACCGTGCATGTTCTTTGGATGTTGACGGGATTAGTTCCGAAGTATGAGTTTGATATTGGTTGAGTTCAATCAACTAATTGTGCTTTCATTGTCTATATATTTTTATTTTTATTAAAACCCTACTGATTATTGTTCTGGAACGTTTAATGAAGTTTTTCAGAGAAAGATTATACTTAATTGAAATATTCCTGTCTTTGGCCTTGAGTAGAAAGATAATTCAATAATAATGCTACAAGGTTTTTTTGAAACATACTTATTCTTGTTTGAGTTCACTGTTAAAAATGGGGGTAAATTTACACATGATTCACTATTGATCAAATGGTAATACACATACTGTAACATGTGAAATGGGATTCTAATGTGATTTCTTGTAATTTTCCGGAATATTGCAGGAATTTACAAGAGTTTACTGAGATTCACAAGACTGTCCAGAATATTACAAGAATTCACAAAACTTTTCCATGTTTTCACAGAAAATCACAAATCTTCATTATAATTCACAGAGGGTTGGTAAATTCGCCCAATACGGTTGAGTATAAGAGCGTCTGCGCTTTGCGTTTGCGTATGAGAGTTGGACACCTGATGCGTCCGCGTTCTGGCGTTCGCCTCATTTCACTCTTATATCTTAATGTGTTACGTAGACTGGTCAAATCGCTAATAATGTGATTTTTAATATTAATTTGAATTGGATTCCCATCATCAAAGGTAGGTACCTAAATGTGTGTTATTGTTTATTATGATAAACACTGTTAACTTCATAGCAGCGAATCGCGTTTTTTGTTCTACACACTGAGTGTTACTTGATTTCATCTCATTATCTTGAGAAAAGGTAATACTTTGCCCAGTTCGAAATATTTTGCGGAAAACTCTAAGGATTGAAATAGTTCTTGTGAGAGATCTTTATTTCAGACAACAAATATTCAACGAGTATTCATGGAGGATATCCTTATTCCAGGACTAATACAATTTGGGACATTCATTGAAGTCTTCGATATATGTTACGACTTCAACCTAAGGTCCTCAAAGGGTTTTGCAGAACTCCACCTTGATGGAAGAGCGCGAAGTGCCACAAAAAGAAGCTGACAAAAAGGAGATGAATGAATTGTATAATAATGTTTGTATCAAAAAACTTTTAGATGATGAACTGATTTCATTTAATTTAAAAAATTTCCCATTCCTAGTTGATATAATATGGTTGTAATTTCACATAACATTTGGTCAAAATTTCACAAAACCAAACTATGAATTCACAAGAGATTACAAAAACCTTGGGTAAAAAACTGAAATAACACCTACTCAATAGTTATCTACAGGGGAAATTTTATTGAAAATACATATATAAATGGAAATTCACAAGAATCATATTGTGAAATTCCACTTTATTACTCCTGTTGTTTGTGAATGTACGGAATTTTATGTAATATTACATAACCTATTGCAACATAAATACAAACATTTGTGGGTAAACGGATTACATTCTGTTTTGTAAATTTACAAATTCGAGTGTAATTTTACAGTGCAGTGTTAGTTCACTATGATTCCTACTGGCCTAAAATAAACAATGATTCTTACTGTAAATAATTTTTAGTGTTGCAGCTGTTTTTATTATTATACTTATTGGAGCGAAGTTTCGCTGAAGACAATGTTATAGGCATTTCAATGAGACTCAATCTTAATTGTTAATTTCAGATGTGAAACGAAAATTACTCTACTTATCCAATTTTATTTTCCAGAGAAATAAATGTGAGGTACAATTAGATATAAGAATAAGTGCTGTTTGAATTGCGTACATTTATTTTGTGGATATACGAGTCTATGTTTGCTTCAGTCAGAGTACAAGTCTTGATTACAGTGTACATTTTTCAGTGTAGAATTTCCATTCTGAAATCACTCCATTTCATCAAGATATGGAACAGAAAAGAGAGCAATAATGCGAGCACTAAAGATAGCTCAAGTAACTATTACAGACCATTCTGTCGAATTCCTTTGATGGAATCTTGGATTTTGACGTCAGCTTTGCGCGTTTAGCTACAAGCGTAACGAGCGAAATGCTCGTAGTGCCGTCTACATTACGCTTTGCATACGTTTACATTACACCTTTCTGGATTCGCCATTAACTATAACGACATTATTTAAATTTACGATGTATTTTCATCATGAATTTTGGAAAATTTCAACTTAACAACTATATTGTAGGTATATTGAAAGATTATCGTCATTCGTCATCAACAAAAACACGCATTTATCTGACTAATCGACCTTAAGAACTTCTTAATTGGTCGAGTTTTTGCTTCGATATATGGTTGTGATTGAAATTATAATTTAAACCAAAATCAAATGCTCTTTTGCCAATCCCAAAGTTTTAATTGACATTTTTATTTTTATTTTATTCGAAATAGTTATTTGTATTAAGTGCGTAAAATGAGTGTTTTTCATGGCACATGAGAGTGTCAATTTTGGCCGAGACCGCAGGTCGAGGCCAAAAATTCACTCGAATGTGCCATGAAACACGAATTTTATAAGCACGAAATACAAACAACATTTTTTGTACAACTGTGAATGTGAATTTAATCGTCTGAAATACGTATAATCATTGAAGATAATGCTTTCAGTACAATATTTAAATGCATCCAGTGATCTTTCTGTGTCGTAACTATAGAAACAGTTTGTTGAAATTGTTTGAATCTTTGACAGTTTTTGCTCGTAGTTGCTTCAATTTCGAATTATTTAAAGAAGATGAATGTTGAACATGATAGTGGTAGTGATACCCCCGCAGATATGGCTGAAGAAGCAAATACAATTGTATCTTATATGTTACCAGCCAAATCAAAGCTAATAATAAGAGAAAAACATATAACCAATTTCGAGAATGGTTGCAACAAGAAAACGCAAAAAAGGTTTTCTGAAAAATGTGCTCACATGCTATTTCGAGAAAAAAATTAAAATTTTTAAACCTTCCAAGTTATGGAGCTCAATATTAAAAAAAAACATGTCAAGGAAAATATTGATATAAGGAATTTTTCAAAATTGGTCCCGCTTATTAAGAACAAAAGCGTCGGATACCGAGGAAAGAAATCTAAAGTGTTATGGAGGGATAATATCAATAAATTTCTCAGAGATGCTGATGACGAAACTAATTACTTATAAGGTACAGATACAATCATAGTTTTTGTGAAATTAGTTGTAATTAAAATTCATTATTTTAAGTTGTTCTAATTTTAGTTATCAGCAGTGAAAAAAAGACTTTTTTAACGGTGAAAAAAAAAGACTTTTTAACGGTGAAAAAAGTAATATTTTACGCATCCATAGTGATGAAGAAAAGTCAAGTTTTTTGAACAGTTGTACAAAAAAATACTTTTTTCACAATCATTTTTGGCCCAACCACTAGGAAGATAGGAAAAACTATTTTTTGAAGGTGTAGTATTAGGTAGTAAAATTTTGTGTTGAGTGCAAACGTCAAAAACATTGTCATCTTTATACCTACAGCAAATGAATGTTTGATGATTGCCATGTTCTCAAAATCAGTTCTTGGTCGAGTTTTTGCTTCGATATATGGTTGTGATTGAAATTTATAATTTTAAAACAAAATCAATGCTCTTGCCAATTCCCAAGTTTTAATTGACATTTGTATTTTTTTATTTTACTTCGAAAAAAATACTTTTTCACAATCATTTTGGCCCAACCACTAGTAAGATAGGACAAACCATTTTTGAAGGTGTAGTAGGTATAGGTAGTAAAATTTTTGTGTTGAGTCCAAACGTCAAAAACATTGTCATCTTCATACCTACAGCAAATGAATGTTTGATGATTGCCACGTCCTCAAAATCAGTTCTTTAGAGTAAAGTCAAAACTAGTATCTGACTGACTCTCATAGAAGAAAAACATTCATGACTAAGTCATGAAATGTTATTTTTCAACAATATTTATTTGGGGATATTTTGTATTTGATTCTTCAGCAAATAAAACCATTTAGGTAGATAGATAATTACCTACATCATTATTGATTATTGAGTAACTGAAATCAGTTGACAATTACCAATGAATTTATTGCTTTAAACGTTTCTCGTTAAATTCCTGTACATATTTGAATACACTGAACCAAAGGAAGTGGAGATCAAATCTCAATTTGAAGACACCTCCATATCGTAGTCCAATCCTGAGAGCCCTACAAGGTGAGCCATTCACCCATCCAACCGCAAGTTGTCGGCTT
This sequence comes from Propylea japonica, assembly GCA_013421045.1. Lineage (NCBI taxonomy): Eukaryota > Metazoa > Arthropoda > Insecta > Coleoptera > Coccinellidae > Propylea > Propylea japonica. The sequence goes on from JACDNR010000648.1 coordinate 47,510, forward strand.
CGTTTAAACGAAACGACTCACTTATTGGTGGGCAGAGGGCAGCACCGTCCGAGTGGAACGGCGGTTTGATAAAACAACATCTCGGCAACACCTGAATGGCGTTGCCGGCAGGGAGCCATGTTAGGTAAGTGGGTACGTAGGACTTTTGTTTCTGGGTGGCAAAGAGAGACCGAACATTCGTTGCGCATGCCGCTGGAAAAGGAGGGCTGCGTGGGAGACCCTTGACACCTTTAATTGAGAATTTGACGAACGGCTTTACGTAATTCTTGATATATTGGCCGGGATTTCTTTTTTATGTTTCTGCTAATTACGGGACGTCATTAAGTTCAGTTGAGTATTTGTTACCACACTCCACATGGTTGTAATTAATGAAATCTCAGATTGATGATCAGTTTGCAGTCGTTTGAATACGACTTGTTGGGTTGAGGAATCTAGAATGATTAGGGTCAATTAATGATGGCAAATATCCTTTAGCAACTGCTCGATTTCTCCATTCCTGGAAAGACGCAAATATGAGGAATTCAAAGAATAAAATAAATCGGAGAATAGTCGGGTGGCATAGCAGAAAAATGAAAATTATAACACCTGGTGAGTAGATATATGTCGATTAGTTCTAAATAGGAATCTCTTGTCCTGAAACATCACAATGTTTGGAATTGATCTCATTATCTATTAGGTATCAAATTGAAGCATTAATCATGTTTGCAAAATATACGGTAGTTGAATGACAACATCTGATGACCAATCTACTTCTTCTAAATGGATGGGCGACAAACGATTTAACGAAGGCAACGATCGATCATTCAGAATGTACATTAACACAAATAATACATATTTATGTAGAACCTACTCGAAGACATAGAGTGATTGAATGAAAATAACAAATATTCTTCTTGAATTCATGATGCTGAATCAATCGAAATATTGAGTAGGTAGAAGAAATGATTTGAATATTCATTCTATCAGAATCAGAACATGGACAGCGTCAATGAATACAAATAAATATGTACTGACTTTTCATAGTATTTTGATCTTTCATATATTGAGGTAAAGTCATGTCAAAATTTTCGTACCTGCTCAATGCATCCTTCAAGTTTCTTCTCCTTGTCTATTATCTGCTATTTACGGTGATTCGATGAGTATTCCTATATTATACAAGGTGTATCTGAATTACACCTAAAAATGAATCAGATGATCCTAGATCATTTGATAAAATTGTTTCCAATAAATGTTGGCCCTGAAATGCACGACTTCCAAGATACAGGGTGTTGAAGTTCTACTAAAAACTGACTGAAAAGTGGTACGCCACTGAGATATTTTAAACTAGAAAAACTGTTTTGTATATAGGACTTGATATTGATATCTACTAAATATATAAATGCAAAATTTCAGCACGATCGGAATAATTTTCTGGATATTATTCAAAAACTGAAATTCTTATGTAAAAACTTGACAATTGAAAAAATTAAATCTATGGTTCGATGAGGCGATACTCTTGTTCGCATGAACATTCAGTATATCAATCTTCATTCACAAAACGAATTTCACTCGAATCAGATATCTTGTTATAGAAATATAAAGGTTCTTCTTCACAATAGAATTCTATAGTTGTACTCAAACATTCATTTCGATTTAGAAATACAAATGGAGTTTTTATTGATTTTGGCTAATTTTAAAAATTTGCCGGAGTCCTGAGCTACATGGGCCATTGAAAAAAAAAGGTACTTGATAGGACTTTTTTGTTGTAATCGGCCTTGAAGGCGGATAGGCTAAAAATCATTCAAACCCGATAAAAATTTGTTCTTTCTTCTTTTAATTTTTATGGTAGAAAGTAATCTTAAAAATAGCATTCAAATTGATTATATTTGGAATTTCTTAAAATAACTGTAGCTCGTGTAATTTTTTCACTTAATTTTGGTCTCACCACTGATGAAAAATGTGAGCATTCATCAGAATTCCTAGTTGTAAAAAGACCTGTATTAATTGGGTTAAAAAATAGAAGGAACATTATACTGAAAATTACTATCCACAACAATACATTTTCCAATCCGTTCCTCCAAATTGAATATGTAGATACATATACCTAATCATCAACGTTTCAAAACGTAACGTGTGCAATTTCCTGAAGTTTTTCGAATATTTTGTTTCATTTGTTTTGTGAAATATCCAAATAAAAAAGATGGACGCACAGGCCGATCGACTGGCCTGCTCACTAGCCAGACCTCAACCTCGTCGATCTTTTATTGGGAGATTTTACAGAGCTGGTGTGCGCGAAGGAAAGCAAGCTACAACGAAACAGATTGAATCAGACACTTTCAGGAGCGGAAAGCAAAATTAAATAAGATTATTCAGTAGCTTCAGGCAATTGACACGTCACTCTCTAAAACGTTTTCGATTATGTGAGACATGTGAGTATTCGAGTGGAGGAACGAATTTCGAAAATTTATAATAGTGAATAACGATTTTTCAGTATTTGTGCCTTTTATTTCTTATCTCAACAGGTAGTCTCAGAACTATCGCCATTCTGACGAATGTTTTCATTTCCATCAGTGATGAGACCAAAATGGTTGTAAATTTCAATTAAAATCAATTTATAATCCATGATCAGGTTCAATGATTTTTAGCTAGGATCCGCCTTCCAAGGCTGATTACAAAAAAAAGGCTCGATTAAGTAACCTTTTTTTGTAGACTTTGTAGCTCAGGACTCCGCCAAGTTTTTGAATTTAGCCAGGAGGTGAAAACCCACCTTTTGTATTCTGATTCGAAAATGAATGTTTGAGTACATCCTACTGAAAACTGATTTTCTAGCTTTGGAGCCTTTTTTGAGTTTGAAGTAATTTCAGGAAGCTGAAAAATATTTTTCATTGAAATAATATTGCAGACGATCATGTAAAAATAAAATTGCAAAATACTTGCTGCATAGGAATATATGAATTATTCACACGTAGCTGGAAAAATAGATTACCTAAAGGAAGCACCCAAAATATCATAACTTGAGTACTTCAAAAAATCGCATAACATTCATGGGGAATTTTTGGATAGCCAAAGGTCTGAGGGATCACAAAAAAAAATATTGACGTCATCTCCCGTTCACCCTGTAATGATTAGTCTCAAATCAAAATACATATTTCGAAAACGGGTGCACATTATCGGGTTTTTATAGAGTACATTTTTTGGGTGTAAATTAATTGATATTTGAGTTCACTTGAAATTTTGCTAAATAAATCTAATTTAAACAAGTTATGTTCAATATTAGTTTTTACGAACCATGTAACTAGGCCCCTTTATGAGAATCAGACAAAAAACAAATTCATTGGATGTATCAGCTTCCAAAACATATTCGTGTAGAATTTCATTGCAATATTGCCAATTTTTCTCAACGCCCTCTATCTTGGATACGGATGGCACTACCATCGTTTGAACAATGGCACTACGAAAAGTTTTATAAATATAGCGCCCTTTATGAGAATCAGACAAAAAAACAAATTCATTGGATGTATCAGCTTCAAAAACATATTCGTGTAGAATTTCATTGCAATATTGCCAATTTTTCTTCAACGCCCTCTATCTTGGATACGGATGGCACTACCATCGTTGAACAATGGCCACTACGAAAAGTTTTACTAAACTATAGCGCCTTATGAGAATCAGACAAAAAAAACAAATTCATTGGATGTATCAGATTCCAAAACATATTCGTGTAGAATTTCATTGCAATATTGCCAATTTTTCTTCAACGCCCTCTATCTTGGATACGGATGGCACTACCATCGTTTGAACAATGGCACTACGAAAAGTTTTTACTAAACTATAGCGCCCTTTATGAGAATCAGACAAAAAAACAAATTCATTGGATGTATCAGATTCCAAAACATATCGTGTAGAATTTCATTGCAATATTGCCATTTTTCTTCAACGCCCTCTATTTGGATACGGATGGCACTACCATCGTTTGAACAATGGCACTACGAAAAGTTTTTACTAAACTAACCCCAATTAATTTTTCGGTTTTAATTCTATCCTAGAGAGGGCATCACCTTTTTTTGAAACATCCTGTATATACTATACTGATGGTTCCATAGAAAAATGTACAGACTACAGAAGATATGTGTACTAACTGTCAACTACACGTAACTATAATCTAATTCAAGCGGATGACCTGGTCATCATCGGTCAAGACCAACAATGACCAACTGCATTTATGCGTTTTGGTCATTGCTGGTCTTCATCACTTTATCATATGACGTCATGAAGTGCCCTTCAACGTCATCGATTAAAACCGCAGATGACCTAAGGTGAACATTACTCGAGAGCCGAGTCAAGCTTCTGGTCATTGAAGAAATAAGGTTAAATTCTATGGTTATATATCTTATGATAACACATGAATGTCAGATTAGGTAAATAAACATTCACTGCAATTACAACAGATATGAAATCTTCTAAACTGGACATGACTCAATTGTAGCGTAAATCTGAAATAGAAATATTGAACAACATTCAGCTAGCAAAAATAATGGTTGTACGGAGGTGGTATGGAAAATATTATTCAAATTTTGTCCAGGGAGTAATACAGTAGGTTTTGGGGATTTTCTAGGTTCTCATTAAATATAACTAGGTAATTTCCAAAACAAACAATATTCAGTCCCATACAATAATTGCATTTTTACTGAAACGAAACTCTAATTCAGAAAATCGTTGTTATGTGTTTGTTTTCATTCTCCCTGACCTACATTAACGAAAATGGTGGAGATGACTCAGAACTGCATTTGAGCGGAAGCTGGTCATTCGCGGTCATTCCTCAAGGGCCAAGACCAAGGGCAGGACCAACAATGACCACGGTCATACTGGTCATTCACTTGAATTAGATTTATGTAACTATGGTAAGCTGTGGTTACATCGCCAATATTCGCCTTACTGTACACGAATAAGTAGTATATCATAGTTTTGATATCAGAAAACTTTTAACAGTTTCTTAATATGTATCCTAACTACCTACTACAATCATCGAGAAGCGATAACTTTCAAACTCAAGAGTTTCAAGGTAGGAAAGTTGAATCATAAATGAATAGAATGACGATAAAAGTCTCAGAATACTCAAATTCAAATGATTGTTGTCTCAAGATGAATAAAAGCATAAGCTTTTGTCAAATTTCAGTTATTCTCCTATAATAATTTATATTGATAGATTTATGCAAAAATCAAAATCCATCAATTCATGAAGAAATCCAATTCGTCCAAAATGAAAACTTCAAATATGATTTTAATTAATATGCAACTACGTAGTCTGTTTTCCTACCGATAACATCTTTTTAGGTCAAATAATTGAAAGAGAGTTCAATATAATTTGATGAAATATCGGCTCCATATTTACGATTTCCCACAACAATTTTAATTGAAATGAAAGAACTAAAAACATTTTGTGGATGAATAACAGTGAATTTGAAATGCACTGTTGTTTGCGCCATCTCCTGACAAAGCTGTGAAAAACTAAATAACATTCCGTAAAGAGGCTCCATTCTACTATAGAACACTGCTAAAGTTAGCATAGCATGTGCCATCTATTGGCTTCACATCAAACTGACTTCGGAAAGCGTCAATGAAGAAATCTGAATTGAAGATTTCAGAAACGCAATGAATTCTGCAAATGCGTTTTTTTCTTCTTAGTATGTATGCTCGCTCGCTAGATGACGCTAGTATACAGGGTGATTTTTTAAGTGTTCTAGTTGAAGTTTTCGTGAAAGGGAATCTATTGTAATACGAATTTAAGATTAGGTGTTTTCCATTTAGAGTACATGAATATGAAATATTTCCAAGTGAATATACTTCGGTTCTACCGGAAACGAATGTATATTTCGTTATTTCGAATAAAAAATCCTGTTTTTAATACATTTCGAATTCGTCGTTCAATTCTTCACTGATTTGATATATTATGATATGTGCAACCACTTTCACGTGGTTGTTGAATTATCATCAAATCGTCAAATTTTTGGCAGAAGATCGTCACAAATACAAATTAGTACCCTATAATTTGGTAAATCCAATCGATTGCT